>ML268057.1:0-32953 GCA_005239495.1 Nicotiana undulata
GGAAGGAAGTGCAGTAATTAAAGCAACGGAACAGCATAACGGAAATACGCAAGAAGGAAAGGATAGCACGCAAGCCAAAGTCGAAAATCACAATACCATAAATCACTCAAAACTTAGCACTGCATCAATCCACTCACATCACGCCTTAGCAAATAAGCTCAATAAAAACCGGTCAAACCCTCGAGTAAAAATCTTTAAAACGTGAGTTTATAACGAAAGATTTTGAAGATATTATATTTTCCAGATATAGGAAATCTTCTTTGAAACATACTTTTTCTGAATGTATATGTATATATCTTTATGAAAAGAAATCGTTAGAATATAGTTCACATAAAATACGTTGTATTAAAATATATTTTCCCAAGTACTGCTCCTTCAAATATCATTTGTTCAAATATACTTTCCTAAATACTGCTCATTCAAATATTATCAAATATACTTCCCCAAATACTTATTTTTCAAATATCATTTGCCCAAATATACTTTCCCAAATACTGCCTTTTCAAATATCATTTTTCCTGCAAGACAAATACCTTTCAAATATACTTTCAAAATAGAAGTCCTTCGGACATAACTTTTCTCGGAGATAATTGCCTTTCAGCTATACATTTCAATATATGTATATGTGTATATATGTATACTTTTCAATCCAAATCTCCTCAATGATAAACCACCGGAAACTCAGTCCGTCACTCAGATATTTGTCATGCAATGCAGTACAGGGGAAAAGCTCCCGAATCTCAGTCCGTAGTCCCAATTTAAATATGCGATGCAGTACAGGGGGAAAGCTCCCNATGCGATGCAGTACAGGGGGAAAGCTCTCGGGCCTCAGTCCGTAGTTCCAATTTAAATATGCAATTCAGTACATGGGGAAAGCTCCCCGATCTCAATCTGTAGTCCCAATCTAAATATGCAATGTAGTGCACAGAGAGAAGACAACAAGAACAAAGAAAAAACATTGCACAAGCCACAACGAGCACCACAGCAAAACAGAAAGACAAAATGCAAGGTGCGACGATAAGTTCAACACGAGAACTTCAATCAAAACAGTGGCAAAACTCGATCATAAGCAGAAATCACTTAAGGGGAAAAACCAAGTATCAATGAAATAATGTAACGAGGAGAAAACCTAACAAATATAGCAACGATTCACAGTACTCAAGTCAAGAAATAGAGAACCAATCATCCCGGCAAGGGAAACAGCTATAACCAATCTCGCCTAACAGTTTGCTTCACCGAATAAACTCAGCTTAATCAAATATTCAATAATAAGAGGGACCAAGGAAGCACCGCCAATATGGGTGATGGTCAACTATACCTAAGTAACATTTGAGGCAAATCATGTAAATCAACACCAAACTATAGATATTCCAATTCCTGTTAAACAATTATACGACTAGATGATACTAATTCTAATCAATTAGGCAGTTTGTGAAGAAATTTTAGCATTGTGGTAGAAGAGGGAAAATATTCAGCTAAGTCAAATTAAGATCAAATAATCAACAAAGAGGAATCGAAGTCAAGAAAATCTAATCCAACAGAGGAAGATGAAACTAGCAGTCAGGAACTCAACCATAACAGTTACCACTTCATACGCAGGAGATATAGGAACCTAAGAATCCTAAAAGGCCAACCTAATTGCAAATAAGTCTGAGTACGCACTCGTCACCTCGCGTACACGGGCTACAATAAACATAGACGACACACATCCTAAGGGGTAGTTCCCTCACACAAGGTTAGGCAAGATACTTACCTCAAAGACGACAACCGGCACTCGAAAATGGACTTCTCGGGCGGGAAGACCTCCGGACGGATCAAATCAACTAAAACAACCTCAAAATGCACATAAAACATATAAGGGACTATTCAAAATGATAAAGTTTCAATCTTTACTAATTTATAAAAAATCGACCCAAAAATCGACCCCCGCGCCAGCACCTCGGAACCCGACAAATTTTACAAATTCCGATTACCCATTCCGATACGAGTTCACCATACTAAATTTATCCAAATCTGATGTCAATTGGTCATTCAAATCATGAATTTTCAATTCAGAAATTTTCTTTCGAAATCCCAAGTTTCTTCAACCCAAAACACAAATTAAATGATAAAAATGAGAACTAATTCATGAAAGATAATCAATTCTAGTTAAAGAACACTCACCCATTCGAATTGTGTGAAAAACCATCAAAGAATCGCCCAAAACCGAGCTCTAGAACTCAAAATGTGTTAAAATGGCTTAACCCTCGTTTTTGGAATTTTATAATCTGCCCAGGTGTTTTGTTCATCGCGAACGCGGAGAGAGGGATGCGTTCGCGAAGAAAGAAAAGTTGAAAATGCCCAGCTGCACTACGCGAACGCGGCCCAGCAAGTGCGAACGCGGAGAAGGAGAAGGCGAACCCTCGTGTTCGCGGAAGGTGCTACGCGGACGCGATGAAGAAAATGGGGATTGGTCAACAATACGCTACGCGAACGCGGAGACTGGTACGCGAACGCGAAGAAGAAGAAAGCTGGCTTCCGCGTTCGCGGAAGGTACTATGCGAACGCATTGAACAGATGACCCCTCCCCCCAGATTACACTACGCGAACGCGGAAGGACGGATGCGAACGCGAAGGAGAAAACCAGATACGTATTTCAGCAGTGGAAAAAATGAGGAAAAAGGACCTGATACCCATATGAAACACCCCCAGGGTCCTTGGGACCCCGTCCAACCACACACACAAGTCACATAACCTAACGCGGACTCGCTCGAGGTTTCAAAACACATAAAATAACACTAAAACGACGAATCAAACTTAGGAAATTTTCAAAACTTCAAATATCCAAACTAGTGCCGAAACCTATCAAATCCACCCAGAACGACGTGAAATTTTGCAGTCAAGACCCAAATGACACAACGGACCTACAGCCACTCCCAGAATTTCATTCCGAGCTCAATATCAAATTTTCACCTATTGGCCGGAATCGCCGAAATTCTAACTTCCGCCAAATGACCTCAATTTGCTCTACGACCTCCAAATCCAATTTCGGACGCACGCCTAAGTCCAAAATCATCATACGAAGTTGTTGGCGTTAACCAAAACTCATTCCGAGGCCGTTTACTCAAAAGTCAAACCTCCGGTCAACTTCCTTCACTTAAGCTTCAAAATTTGAAAATTCTCTCCTAATTCGACTCTAGATTATCCGGTAACTGGATCTAACCATGCACACCGGTTGATATACATAATGTGAAGCTGATTATGACCTTATACCACTGAACGGATCTTAAACTCTCAAAACGACTAGTCGGGTCGTTACATTCTCCCCCTCTTAAAACCAATGTTCGTCCTCGAACGTGCCAAGATTCACCTATACTCATCTGATCACTGATTGCACACTCCCAACATACACCCGCAGGTGATTCCACGTCACCCCAACCTATGTAAGCCTGATGACACCCTCACAACTGCAATTTAACCTCCTTATCACTACCGATTAGCCTCATACCTCAATTTCTCACCTTATACTCATTTCCAAAAGGGGTCTGATCTTGAATCCATATCTGGAATTAGCCTTAACCAGCCGCATTAACTCATGCCTATACCCATAAGGCACGACCACGCAATATAACTCATCGCAAATAGGCTCAAATATCACTTATGATCACCATAATTGCTCGAAACCAACTCAACATTGGCAATTGCCCCACATATGGAGGAACTCCTGCTCCAAACCCCATAATACTGATAAGATGCATTAAACACGGAGACTTCATTATTAGGCACCTGAATCACCAAGCCATAGCTAACACCACCTGGCACACATCCCGCAAGCCAAAACTAAAGAAGCACATAGAGACAATGAATAAATATGAAAAAGAGAGACATATAAAGGACTATCAAACAAGCCCATAGGCATAACTCTCTATCAACATTGACTTAACAAAAGCAATATAACAAGGGAGAAGCAAATCATATGATCAATTCACAAGGATCCCATCCTGATAAAATTTCCACCGCGGTACTCGGCCCGGTCTAAATATATCAAGTCACAAATATCACGAGGACCTCACCCTCAACTGTAAATCTCATACCGAAAATATATCATGCCAATAGAAATCTCTCCCTTAACTCATTTCAGCTGATAGCAGTCATAATATTAACTGAACTCACATCTCAATGGAGTATCAAATCACAGCCAGTAACAAGGTACTCAGGAAAAATCATATAAAGCTCACCATAATGAATAATAAGGACTCACCTCTAGTTTCACCACTAGCAAAGATGAACAAAAACGACAGTAGACACAGGTACTACTCATAGAGTTTCCCAACAGGAGCAAACACAAAATGGAGTGCAAAACATGAAACTCACTCATAAATGAAACAACGAATAAGGGAACTCGTCCCGACCAGCGTAACTATAATGGAATACGATTGATGCCCCTCTGAAGCACATCAAAACAAACCTGAGTGAGGATACCTAGCACAACGGTCTATAGCCTGCTATATGAAACACATCGACGGGTCGGGCCTCCCCCTCTTGGGCGCCCTCTACTCACCTGAATACCCATCCATAACACATTTACCTGAACCCTGGAACAATCTCTCACCCTGTGGCTCATCTCCACATAGAAACCAATCTCTCTTCCGATGTGGCTGTAGAAACCACACAATACGGGTCCTCTGAGACCCAGGTATATCTGAGAACTCTCATGCGAAGCTGGTAATGCAAATTGAACTGGTTGACCCACAAAACCTCTAGCGTGTCGTACCTTTCCTCCATAATAAGGACCAGTAGATCTCTCCGGCCTATGTGCCTCCTAACTAAAGTAACCAAGCGAGGTATATACCTGGTCGACTCACTGAATCCGACGACGTACTCTAATACTGACATAGCGCCCTGAATAAATTGCTCAAACTCCGTGCGCCCTGCATCTCGGAGGGGCTGGGTGTAACTCCCTCAATAACATCTTTGGAACCTGAATCCATGCAAGTGAAACTGACTTGGCTGGGCTACCCCACTCATGTGCCCACCACTACTGACAACCCACTACTCTGAACCTGAGACGTGACAAAAGAAATCATGCTCGTCTCCACAATACCCAAAGTACAAAGAATATAGTGGCACTCCTCCAGAAAACCCTTGCATCATCTGTCGCCAATTCACTGAAAGATAGGAGGGTGGTACTTCCTGTACCTTTAAATTCCCAAGGTGTTCTTCTTCGATAATGCTGCTCTAACCACGGGTTGAACAAAACCACATATTGTGCTGCCATGACTATTGGAACCTGACCCACATGGTATTGCTGCTCTGGAGTGTAGACGGTGGGAGTCCGAACTCCTCTCAGATCTGTGAAGTAGCTGGTGTACTAGGATCAATCCCGCTTGAGTCGATATACCAATTATACTCAAAGTTATATCCCCGGTCTCTGAAGTCCGCAGTAATAATAGGCACCTCCAGTACTTGGTTTTCCCCAATTAGAATTGTTGGCGGCTCTTCAACGGTCGTTCTGGTAGGAATCTTAACTATGACACGTGCTCCTCGTCGGCCTCTGTCTCTGACCCTTGCGATGCTTGCCTCGGGTAACGTCATCAGGTACCGCAGTTCGAGTCCTCACCATTAGTGAGAGAATGGAATGATAATTTCAAACTTCAAGATCAATGAACTCGCACGATATGAATGAAGGAAGTGAAATCATCCTAGTAGTTCTGTAGCCTCTCGAAGATAAGTACAGACGTCTCTGTACCGATCCGCAAGACTCTACTGAACCCGATTATGACTCGTAGCACCTATGAACCTAGAGCTCTTATACCAACTTTTCACGACCCAAATTTTCCTTTGTTGGGTACCGTGATGGCACCTAGTCTTAGGTACTAGGTAAGCCTAACATTTCATTGGGCAACAACAATTATAAAAGAAAATGTAACAGTATCGATATGGAATCTTGACAAAATTTATAATTTCCCAAACCTCGGTAAATACAAGTCATAAGCTCTACGGATCTTTCTACCAAATCTAATTACAACTGTCTAGAAATAATAAGTACAGTTTGAAATATACAGGAAGGTGACTCCGAAGCCTGCAAACGCAGCAGCAGGTTTACCTTGAGTCTCCTCGACGATTGATCCATGCAGCTACTAACGGTCAATACCTGAATCTATGCAAAACCAAAAATGCACAGAAGAGTAGTATGAGCACACCACAGCGGTTCCCAGTAAGTATCAAGAGTAACCTCGGTGAAGTAGTGACGAGGACTAGTCCAGACACCCACTGGTCTAATGAGTAAAAGACATAAGTAGTAATGACCGAAACAAAATATTTATCTAAAATCTTCGAATATAATTAACGACGGGAAAATATAAAGCGGAAGGAAGTGCAGTAATTAAAGCAACGGAACAGTATAACAGAAATACACAAGAAGGAAAGGACAGCACGCAAGCCAAAGTCGGAAATCACAATACCATAAATCACTCAAAACTTAGCACTGCATCAATCCACTCGCATCACGCCTTAGAAAATAAGCTCAACAAAAACCGGTCAAACACTCGAGTAAAAATCTTTAAAACCTTAGTTTATAACGAAAGATTTTGAAGATATAATCTTTTCAAGATATAGGAAATCTTCTTTGAAACATACTTTTTCTGAATGTATATGTATATATCTTTATGAAAAGAAATCGTTAGAACATAGTTCCCTTAAAATACGTTGTATTAAAATATACGTTCCCAAGTACTGCTCCTTCAAATATCATTTGTTCAAATATACTTTCCTAAATACTGCTCATTCAAATATCATTTGTTCAAATATACTTCCCCAAATACTGCTTTTTCAAATATCATTTGTTCAAATATACTTTCCCAAATACTGCCTTTTCAAATATCATTTTTCCTGCAAGACAAATACCTTTCAAATATACTTTCAAAATAGAAGTCCTTCGGACATAACTTTTGTCGGAGATAATTGACTTTCAGCTATACATTTCAATATATGTATATGTGTATATATGTATACTTTTCAATCCAAATCTCCTCAATGATAAACCACCAGAAACTCGGTCTGTAACTCAGATATTTGTCATGCAATGCAGTACAGGGGGAAAGCTCCTGAATCTCAGTCCGTAGTCCCAATTTAAATATGCGATGCAGTACATGGGGAAAGCTCCCGGATCTCAGTCTGTAGTCCCAATTTAAATATGCGATGCATTACATGGGGAAAGCTCCCGGACCTCAGTCCGTAGTCCCAATTTAAATATGCAATGCAGTACAAGAGGAAAGCTCCCGAATATCAGTCTGTAGTCCCAATTTAAATATGCAATGTAGTGCACAGAGAGAAGACAACCAGAACACAGCACAAATATTGCACAAGCCACAACGAGCACCACAGTTTGGAACGAGGAGAAAACCTCACAAATATAGCAACGACGAGAAACTAGTGGCAAAACTCGCTCATAAGCAGAAATCACTTAAGGGGAAAAACCAAGTATCAATGAAACAATGTAACGAGGAGAAAACCTAACAAATATAGAAACGATTCACAATACTCAAGTCAAGAAATAGAGAACCAATCAACCCGGCAAGGGAAACAGCTATAACCAATCTCGCCTAACAGTTTGCTTCACGGAATAAACTCAGCTTAAGCAAATATTCAATAATAAGAGGCACCAAGGAAGCACCGCCAATATGGGTGATGGTCAACTATAACTAAGTAACATTTGAGGCAAATCATATAAATCAACACCAAATTATAGATATTCCAATTCCTGTTAAACAATTATATGACTAGATGATACTAATTCTAATCAATTAGGCAGTTTGTGAAGAAATTTTAGCATTGTGGTAGAAGAGGGAAAATATTCAGCTAAGTCAAATTAAGATCAAATAATCAACAAAGAGGAATCGAAGGCAAGAAAATCTAATCCAACAGAGGAAGATGAAACTAGCAGTCAGGAACTCAACCATAACATTTACCACTTCATACGCAGGAGATATAGGAACCTAAGAATCCTAAAAGGCCAACCTAATTGCAAATAAGTCTGAGTACGCACTCGTCACCTCGTGTACATGGGCTACAATCAACATAGACGACGCACATCCTAAGGGGTAGTTCCCTCACACAAGGTTAGGCAAGATACTTACCTCAAAGACGACAACCAGCACTCAAAAATGGACTTCTCGGGCGGGAAGACCTCCGGACGGCTCAAATCAACTAAAACAACCTCAAAATGCACATAAAACATATAAGGGACTATTCAAAACGATAAAGTTTCAATCTTTACTAATTTATAAAAAATCGACCCAAAAGTCGACCCCCGAGCCCGCACCTCGAAACCCGAAAAATTTTACAAATTCTGATTACCCATTCCGATACGAGTTCACCCATACTAAATTTATCCAAATCCGATGTCAATTGGTCATTCATCATGAATTTTTAATTTAGAAATTTTCTTTAAAAATTCCGAGTTTCTTCAACCCAAAACATAAATTAAATGATAAAAATGAGAACTAATTCATGAAATATAATCAATTCTAGTTAAAGAAGACTCACCCATTCGAATTGTGTGAAAAACCTTCAAAGAATCACCCAAAATCGAGCGCTAGAACTCAAAATGTGTTGAAATGGCTTAACCCTCGTTCTTGGAATTTTATAATTTGCCCAGGTGTTTTGTTCATCGCGAACGCGGAGAAAGGGATGCGTTCGCGAAGAAGGAAAAGTTGAAGATGCCCAGCTGCACAACGCGAACGCGGCCCAGCAGGTGTGAACGCGGAGAAGGAGAAGGCGAACCCTCGCGTTCGCGGAAGGTGCTACGCGGACGCAATGAAGAAAATGGGGATTGGTCAACAATACTCTACGCGAACGCGGAGACTGGTACGCGAACGCGAAGAAGAAGAAAGCTTGCTTCCGCGTTCGCGGAAGGTACTATGCGAACGCGTTGAAAAGATGACCCCTCCCTCCAGATTACACTCCGCGAACGCGGAAGGACGGATGCGAACGCGAAGGAGAAAACCAGATACAGATTTCAGCAGTGGAAAAAATAAGGAAAAAGGACCCGATACCCATCCGAAACACCCCCGGGGTCCTCGTGACCCCGTCCAACCACACACACAAGTCACATAACCTAACGCGGACTCGCTCGAGGTTTCAAAACACATAAAATAACACTAAAACGACGAATCAAACTTAGGAAATTTTCAAAACTTCAAATATCCAAACTCGTGCCGAAACCTATCAAATCCACCGGAAACGACGTGAAATTTTGCAGGCAAGCCCCAAATGACATAACGGACCTACAACCACTCCCGGAATTTCATTCCGAGTCCGATATCAAATTTTTACCTATCGGCCGGAATCGCCGAAATTCTAACTTCCGCCAAATGACCTCAATTTGCTCGACGGACCTCCAAATCCAATTCCGGACGCACGCCTAAGTCCAAAATCATCATACAAAGCTGTTGGCGTTAATCAAAACTCATTCTGAGGCCGTTTACTCAAAAGTCAAACCTCTGGTCAACTTCCTTCACTTAAGCTTCAAAATTTGAAATTTCTCCTCTAATTCGACTCCGGATTATCCGGTAACTGGATCTAACCACACACACCGGTTGATATATATAATGTGAAGCTGATTATGACCTTATACCACTGAACGGAGCTTAAACTCTCAAAATGACCCGTCGGGTCGTTACAGTCACTCTATACTAGGACAGATGCTATTGTACATCATGCCCCTTCACATTCGTCCACAACCAACACATCGAAGAAACAAACGTTTTTTGGTTTTAATATAGCATTCTTTCTGTGAACAGTCGGCCATTGCTATAAAGGGCGGAGCTAGCATAGGAGTAGAATTCAGTAAATTTGGATCGCTCTCTATATATTTGTTGAGAGGTTTGTATATACAACATATAATATATTTTAGAATTTATAAACTTTAAATTCAAAAATATGAACTTTAAATTATGAATCCTCCTTTGACTATGACTAGTTAATATCACTATACTAAGATAGACCAAGATTCCAACACAACTACTTCTCTTTTTTTCCCATAGCAACTTTTTGTTCATGAAGTTGTCAAAACATATTTACAATTTGGAAAACATTGGCCACATAATTCAATATTTTATGAATAATATAAAGTATATGTATATATCCAATGTTTGCACTGCTAATTAAAACTCTGAAAATCTAAGTATTAAAATTAATAGTCTGTTTGGCCAGGCTTCGGGGCCTACTATAGGGGAAACAACAACACAATACAACCAGCAACTCAAAAATAACCTAACTATAATTCGGGACCTTTAATACAATAAAAACTCAAATATACCATAACACACCCATTCAACAAGTTATCAATTAGCATGAAACTGCAACGACGAGCGACTAGCTCACTACCCTACCAGATGTGGCTTTTTTTCACACCCTTTATCATTCCAAACTCCATAAATCAGCAGCACAATAGTCCACCACTAGTGGATTACAAAACAATCCATTAAAAGTGAAATAAATCAAACTCACGGTTTTCGATCACCGTCCCGTGAGTTCTAACTAGTAGGACACAAATTTATCAACCTTCTTTCATATTTAAAAGATTAAATACAGAAAGAAGGCATTTTCTCAAATATTAAGTACCTCGCAAAAGTTAAACTACAAAGAAAACGAGAGGTGATATAGTGATATTTACGTCGTAGGGATCGTTCTAATGTTATCGCTTCTTGATTTCGTACCTGGAATGTTAATATTCTTTGAAACCCTGGTAGAGAGCTTAAGGGTAATTTTTTGTCTTATTTTATTCGTGGTATTTGAAAAAAATGTAGAAAGAGACGACATAAGGGATATATATATATATATATATATATATATATATATACACTTTTAAAAAGTCAAAGAGGTGCTAGCTTGGAACCCTAGCATTGACCCTTCTTCCGACGCTTATATATTTTTATTCAGATGACGTATGAACGAACATTTAAGACGGTTGGAAACTGAATTTCAAGACCTTCAATTTGGTATATAATATGTCCCATGAATACCTCATATAACATACGAAATGTATAGCTTAAAACACTTTGTTACAAGGCAAATCTGTAGTCAGTTTTTCCGCAACTTAAATTTGATTTCTCCCAAACTTTATATTTTATATCCAAACATGAAATATAGTCATATTATGACTTTAAACTCATTTAAATCATAATTAAAAAGTCTCATATTCATTATACTTCACCTTGAGACGCACAGGGCATATCTTTCTTGATGTAAATAGAGCACAAAATATTGCGTAGTTTAAAGGAATTGGGAGGTGAGGAGTGAGTAGTGTGGCCTATGTGTGTTATAGGAATAGTTTTACCATCTCCAACAATGATTTCATCTTTGTCTGGGAATTTAGTAGAGGCCTCTAAAGATTGAGAACTATTGGTAATGTGATGAGAAGCTCCAGAATCAACTATCCCGTTGTTGGAAGGGCTGGAAGCATAAGCCATAAAATTGGCAAAGTTGGCTTGCGCTTCAATTGTATAATGAGATCTCGAGCGGCAGAATTTGGATATATGACCATATTTATCACATAAATGACATTGGATACGTTGATGGTTGTTGCGATTAGTGTAAGAGGGATTGAAAGAGGTAGATGTCTTGTTACGATGGGGGTTGGGGTCGGCTTGTGATGTATTCCTGCGATTGAAAGTAGTAGGGTTTTCGTTCTTGGAATTAGAGTTGTGGGAATTTTGGAGAAATTGGGAAGTGATGATTGGTGAGGCGCTCTTTGTTCTGAATATTTTATGAACATTTCATGTGCCAGCAGTTTGTTGTAAAGTTCTTCAAAGGAAATAGGGTTATCACTAATCCTAATAACAACAGAGAGTTCCTTGTGGTCAGAACCTAGACCACTTAAAATTTTGATGACAATTTCTTCATTCGACAATAAGGAACCACTAAAGGTGAAATCATCAATGATTAATTTGATTTCTTTTATATATTCACCAACTGAACATGAGTCCTTTTTGAGGTTGGCAAGAGTATCACAAAGGCTGAATATGTGTGAATGAGATTTATTGGAACAGGTGGTTTGAAGTATATTCCAGGCATGGTTGGCAGTGGATGCGTAAGCTATCAGAGGTGCTATTGTGGAATCAACTGATGCCATGATGGCATTGCGATCCAGATTAGCCAAAGACGGAAGGCGTTATTGGGAACTTCTTTGTTAGATTCGTCTTGAATATGAGTGTGTGGAGGAGTGAATGAACCATCAGCAAAACCAAGAAGATCATAGCCAAAAAGAAGTGTAGTGAATTGAGATTTCCAAAGAGTAGTTCGAACTCTCTAACAGTTTCAAGGAGAGTTGGCTAGCATGATTAAAAGAGATGAGTTGAGAGAGTTCAACAACGCTGCTCTGGTTGACTGGAACAATGGGTGAGGAAGAGGTTGATGACAAAGATAGTGGTGTTTCATCACCCATTCTGAAGAAAAAAAAGGAGGACAACTCGTATGAGTTTATTTTAGGCTCTTGATACCATATAAGAGTTGATAAGAACTGTAAAAGGCTTGTTTGCATTGATTAGGGTAGAGAAGTTTATATACAAGTACAAGAGGAGACGGAGATAAGATTCTTGTGGAGATAGGAAAGAATCTCGTAAGATACAACTTAAACTAGGACTCCTAGATAGGCTTGGAGTGTCTATTTTTATCATCAACAAGTGTTAATTGCATCCATGATTCTTTTTACAGACAAGCTAAGGCTTATAACATTATGCATCCGAAAGCTAAAACATACGTAGCATAATACCATACTGTATATATAAAACATGTATGTACTTTGAAGTATCATATCAAATCCTTCTTTTTGAGAAGGGAGTCTCGTGATAAAAAAGAATCATGATTTCGACGTGGCTGCCACATAATCAAAATGGTCAGTCTTAAGATTCTCTTGATGTGGCATGGCACATCATTACAGTATGAATGTTCAAGTCGCATTCCACTTCAGCATAACCGTCAATGTTCTTTTCACATAGCACATCGCCACAATATTCAACGCAATCTGTGGCACCTTTTTTCTCCATCTCCATTTGAATATTTGCGATAATATCCTACATATTACGACAATTATATTCACCACGATGTTTATACGATTGGACCTTTCTTGCTGTGGACTGTGGTGTGTTAGAGAAGGAGAGGAAGACGGTGCTGCAGTGCTGATTAAGATGGCTTTGCGAGTACATACCTTATTTTGCATTTATGATTTTTCTTGATTTGTTATAAATCGACTTAGACAACTGCAGGATTTGACTCCGTCAAACTCTGGCTCTTGCTATTATTAATTTGCCTTGTCACAAATATAAAAGAAATGAATAAAATAGAATATTCTTATGACAGTCGAATGTGTCAATATCACGGAGGTCTTGTGAGAATTGAGTAGATCCGCAAAACAGTTGAAGAGAAGGAAGCCAAGAGCTAATTAAATAGCAGCTTAAGAGAAAAGCACTTCCACGTGAATTGCTTGTTGCAATGGCTTTATCGTGGAAACCGCGTAAATTCGTCTTTTTCTCAGAGGAGTAATCCTTTCAACTTTATGGGTGTCCATTCCAACTTGCAAGTTGCCAAAAGATGTTGATCACCTTGTATACGGTCGAAATCGGAGAACCAGATTTCGAGGTCTTAATTGTACTCCGAGTTCGAGTTCGAGTTCGAGTTCGAGCAACTCGAAGTAGGGACCAGGTCTGGATGGAACACGCACACCTCGGGGGAGTAAATCGGAGGCCCAGCATGGACTATTTCGAAGATAGTACCATTTCGGACACACTCAAGAAAGAGCGGGAATTTCTCAAAGGCACAAGGATCAAGGCATAAATTTCGGTATAGACTTGTACGAATTAGTACAAGTCCGTACTAGGTTGTTAGACAGATGTACCAATAGAATCTCTTTACCATAAATAAAAATGTACCGTATTTAGGGTTTCCCCTCCTATATAAAGGGGACCCCAATCATTTGTAAGTATCATCTTGTCACTGCAAAAGAAATATACTGCCTTACTTTTCTCGTTTATTGCGCTCCCAGCTTTATAGTTCTTACTTTATTGTTCTTGCTTTACTATCCTTAACGCACCTCGAGGCCTCCGAGAATATCGAGCTTGAGGTCCCCATTGCTCTGGAAACATTGGTTTGGTACATTAATTCTTCTCACTTATACTTAATATTACTTGTTTATTAACTAGTATTGGAATATATCACGTATTTTTAGAACCACAAATCAAATTTAATTGTTACTACTATTTTTGAGGTAAACAGTTTGGCGGCCACCGTGAGGCTAAAGATAATAGTGATTATTTCGGTGCTAGTTTTCTGATAACACACGTTATTCTTCACACTTTTTCTTGTCAAAGATTCTTTAATTTCAGGCTAAAATATGTCGAACTCAGCAAACGCACCAGTACATGGTAACAACGGCCTCGGATTCCATGGAGAAAATAATGCAACAGCTTCAGGGACTGGTGTGCCACCGCTTAACCCTGGGGTAGCACCAGCTCCTAACTCAGTCGACGTTGGTTAACACATTGCTTTGAACGTCGACTTGGGCACTGATGTTGAAGGAAGCATACGCGGAGAGGACCGTCCCGACGCCCAAAGGACACAGGCTCGAGCAGAAAGAGAAGTCAGTGTGCAAGTGATTTTTGAAATGTTGCAAGCACAACAGGTTGCTATCGCTCAGTTGCAAAGTCAACAAAAGACTTTGAGCATGGCAGGACCAGAACCTACTCATCGTGTTGAACCAGCCCCGGAGAGGTCGAGCAACAATGGTCAGGAGTTGAACCTACCGTCATGAGAATGCTCGAAGAGTTCACAAAAAGGATTGAGTCGGGGGAAAAAAGGATCGAGGACAATGATAAGAAGGTAGAAACCTACAACTCGAGGGTCGACCAAATACCGGGAGCACCTCCAGTTTTGAAAGGACTGGATTCGAAGAAGTTTGTACAAAAACCTTTCCCCCCAAGTGCAGCCCCGAAACCCATTCCGAAGAAGTGTCGCATGCCGGACATACCCAAATATAACGGGACTACCGATCCCAATGAGCACATATACTTGTGGCATAAAAGGAAATGATTTGGAAGACGATGAAATCGAGTCTATTTTGCTAAAAAAAAATTGGAGAAACTCTATCTAAAGGGGCCATGATTTGGTATCATAACTTGCCCTCAAACTCTATCGATTCGTTTGCCATGTTCGGAGATTCTTTTGTGAAGGCACATGTTGGTGCCATAAAGGTTGCAACAAGGAAGTCCAATGTATTCAAAACCAAGCAAAGGGAGAATGAGATGTTGAGGGAATTTGTATACCGGTTCTAGTTGGAACGAATGGAGTTACCACCAGTCTCTGATGACTGGCTTGTACAAGCTTTCACCTAGGGGCTAAATGAACGAAGTTCAATAGCTTCGAGAAAGTTGAAGCAGAACTTGATCGAGTATCCTGTTGTGACTTGGTCAGATGTACATAACAGATATCGATCAAAGATTAGGGTCGAAGATGACCAGTTGGGAGCCCACTCGGGCTCGGTTTATCCAAGCAGATTGATAGCAAAGGAGTCAAGAGATGCAGACAGGGAGCCATGGTCGAACAAGGAAAGATATCAGCCATACGTCGAAGATCGAAGGAACACTTCGAGGCGTAACATACCTCGGAATGAACGAAGAGCAGATCGAGGTCAGAATTTCCGGGGACTCATGAGTAAGACCAGGTTCGATAGGCATTTAGGACCGGTGGAGGCACCCCGATTATCATAATACAACTTTAGCGTTGATTCCTCGGGTATCGTCTCATCCATTGGTAAAATTAGAGATATCGGATGGCCTAAGACCATACAGACTGATCCTTCTTAGAGGAACCCCAACTTGATGTGCAAGTATCATGGTACTCATGGGCATAGGATCGAGGATTGAAGGCAACTCAGAGAGGAGGTAGCTCGATTTTTCAATGAGGGGCATCTTCAGGAATTCCTCAGCGACCGGGCCAAGAACCACTTCAAGAAAGAGACGCCATAAAGAAGAACGAACCAGAAGAGCCCAACATGTCATTCACATGATCATCGGCGGAGTCGACGTCCCACAAGGACCCATATTAAAACGTACCAAAGTATCAATCACATGGGAGAAGCAAACTCGGGACTACATGCTCGAGGATACCCTCACATTCAGCGAGGAAGACATAGAGGGATTATCCCAGCCCCACAACGATGCACTAGTAATATCTATTCTTTTAAACAAAGTTCAAGTTAAATGTGTTCTCGTGGATCCAGGTAGCTCAGCAAATATAATCAGATCGAGGGTCGTGGAGCAACTCGGGTTGCTTGACCAAATCATACCAGCATCTCGAGTCTTGAATGGCTTCAATATGGCAAGTGAAACAATGAAGGGGGAAATCATCCTCCTAGTCAACGTTGCCAGAACCATACAGGACACAAAGTTTCATGTCATCGAAGGAGATATGAGGTATAATGCTTTGCTAGGAAGGCCTTGGATCCACAACATGAGGGCAGTGCCATCAACTCTTCATCAAATGATGAAGTTCCCAACACAAGATGGCGTGAAAATGGTATATGGGGAACAGCATGCAGCTAAGGAGATGTTTGTGGTCCATGACTTGGCGCCAGTATCGACGCCATCCACATCGGAAAAGTCAAGCGTCAAGGACAAACAGGTGGCCAAATAGCAATCACAACCCATGTCCTCGGCTGAGCCAGAGGAACAGATGGTCGAGGACGAAGAAGAAGATTTCCTTGCCCATCGAGCTTTCGTCGCCCCCAAGGAGTCAGATGCGACGAAGTCCACGATCGAGGAGCTTGAGTTGGGGATATTGATCGAGCACCTGCCGGAACGAAAGGCATACCTGGGGATGGGATTAACTCCCGAACTCAGGGAAAAACTCATTCAATTCCTTATCGATAACATTGATTGCTTTGCTTGGTCCCACTTAGATATGACAGGGATCCCACCGGAGATAACCACCCATCAACTAAGTGTCGATCCCAGATTTAAACCAGTGAAGCAAAAGAGGAGGCCTCAGTCCGAGGTAAAGCATGCATTCATCAAAGACGAGGTAACCAAACTTCTCAAGATAGGGTCCATTAGGGAAGTAAAATATCCCGAATGGCTAGCTAACGTATTGGTAGTCCCTAAAAAGGGAAACAAACTTAGAGTGTGTGTAGACTACAAGGTTTGAACAAAGCATGCCCTAAAGATTCCTTCCCACTGCCCAATATCGACCGTTTGACCGATGCTATGGCTGGCCACGAGATCCTTACGTTTCTCGATGCCTACTCCAGGTACAATCAAATTCAATTGAACCCGGAGAACCAGGAAAAGACTTCGTTTATCATGAAGTATGGTACATATTGCTATAATGTAATGTCGTTCGGCATAAAAAAATGCAGGACCTACATATCAACGCCTAGTTAATAAAATGTTCAAACATCAGATAGGCAAATCTATGGAAGTTTACATTGATGACATGTTAGTTAAGTCCCTGCACGTAGAGGACCATTTGACTCATTTGCAGGCAACGTTCGATATTCTAAGAAAGTACAACATGAAGCTCAACCCCGAGAAATGCACTTTTGGAGTTGGCTCGGGAAAGTTCCTAAGGTTCATGGTGTCGAACAGGGGGGTCGAGATCAACCCCGATAAAATCAAAGCTATCGAGGAAATCACCGTCGTAAACAATATGAAAGTCGTACAACGACTAACCGGATGGATAGCTGCCCTAGGCCGATTTATCTCTAGGTCATCAGATCGGAGTCATCATTTATTTTACCTACTTAAGAAGAATAAAAACTTCACATGGACTCTGGAGTGTCAAGAAACCTTAGATGAATTGAAGTGACATCTCTCGAGCCCACCCTTGCTTCATACTCCGAAGGAGGATGCAATACTCTACTTGTATTTAGCGAGTTCGAGGTAGCGGTAAGTGGCGTGTTGGTTCGAGAAGAACAAGGTACGCAATTTCCTGTTTATTATGTAAGTCGGACCCTAGTAGATGCTGAAACCAGGTACCCGCATTTAGAAAAATTAGCACTTGCATTAGTAAGTGCATCTAGAAAATTAAAACCATACTTTCAGTGTCATCCTATATGTGTATTGACTACGTACCCACTTCTAAATATCTTGCATAAGCCCGAATTATCGGGCCGATTGGCCAAATGGACCATCGAACTTGGAGGGTACGATATCGATATCAAACCCAATTGGCTATCAAGTCTCAAATTTCGGCAGACTTTGTGGCCGATTTCACACCTACCCTCTTGCCCGGAGTGGAAAAGAAAGTCTTGATAAAAACGGGCACATCATTGGGGGTGTGGACCCTCTTCACAGATGGTTCCTCAAATGTGAGAGGGTCCGGGCTCGGTATAGTTTTAAAACCGCCTACGGGCTGCATCATTAGGAAATCTATCAAAACTTCGAAATTTACTAACAATGAGGCCGAGTATGAGGCCATGATTGCAGGTCTCGAACTAGCCAAGGTCCTGGGAAGAGGTCATTGAGGCCAAGTGCGACTCTCTTTTGGTAGTAAACCAAGTAAATGAAAGCTTCGTGGTTCGAGAGGATAGAATGCAAAGGTACTTAGAGGTCCTAACTCGAACGAAGCGGCTCATCCACCCGCGGTCTTTATCTTCGTCCATACTGGAGAATAAAGACTTCGAGGATCGACGTTGCAAATTTATCAGGCTACCTCGATAGAGACGGGGGATGTATAGCCTGATCAAATGGTCGAGGGTAAAAGACATCCCCTCGACCTTTCTCGAGAAGTACCTAATTAAATGAACAATCTGCCAGAAAAGAGGGTAAATTTGACCAAGCGTCACTTGGTACTGTCGACAGAAGTCGAGAATCACTAGATCTAGAAGAGGTAGATAAGGGCATGTGGGACCTAAGGTGAATGGGTAGATATACAAACTTAGGAACCCTGCTTTGTAAGAAGTAATATCCTCTTGGGGTGAAGAGATCTCCACAACCACCTTGTCATCCCAACGACAGTCTGCCTTCACCTGTTTGAGTTCGGTTATCAGGCTAATATACCGAGACATGAGCTCGCATCGCCCCGGAATCGAAGCAGGTCTGTCGATTTTAAAATCGAAAGACGTATCACAAGGCACGGGGGTGCACTCCTCAATACGAGGAGGTGTCGCCGTTTTACTCTTAGACGGGCGTGAAGACGAAGGAGCCTTCTCTTTCTGTGGAACTGTCTTGGAGATTTTTTCCAATGTTGTTGTGAATTCAGAAGAAAAGGAGAAAGTTGATGGTAAAATGGGCACAAGAGAGGGATAAAAGCATAGGAAATGAGAAGATAACAGGTTTAAGTATGCTGAGGAGAGTAAAGTTTGCAAAGAAATGGGTTGACGTATTTATAGAGGCCACTTGTGCGTGTTGGGGAAGCTAAACGGTTGGCCACTAGCCGCTTTTAATTAATGACTTCTCAAAAAGTGTACAGACATGACCCTTGCACGGCCTTTCAATCACACCAATCGTTGACCTCACGAGTCTGACATCATGATTGGGGCATCGAAGGGTCGAAAATCAAATCATTTCTTATCTTTTCATTCTAAGAAACGCGGGGACTATCTGTATACGGTCGAAATCGGATAACCAAATTTCGAGATCTTAATTGTAATTCGAGTTTGAGAAACTCGAAGTAGGGACCAGGTATGGATGGAACACGCACACCTCGGGGGAGCAAATCGGAGGCCCAACATGGACTATTTCGAAGATAGTACCATTTCGGACACACTCAAGAAAGAGCGAGAATTTCTCAAAGGCACAAGGATCAAGGCGTAAAATTGGGATAGAATTGTACGAATTAGTACAAGTCCGTACTAGGTTGTTATACAGATGTACCAATAGAATCTTTTTACCATAAATAGAAATGTACCGTATTAAGGGTTTCCTATCCTATATAAAGGGGACCCCAATCATTTGTAAGCATCATCTTGTCACTGCAAAAGGAATATACTACCTTACTTTTCTCGTTTATTGTGCTCCCAGCTTTATAGTTCTAACTTTATTGTTCTTGCTTTACTATCCTTAACCCACCTCAAGGCCTCCGAGAATATCGAGCTCGAGGTCCCCATTGTTCTGGAAATACTGGTTTGGTGCATCAATTCTTCTCACTTATACTTAATATTACTTTTTTATTAACTAGTATTGGAATAGATCACATATTTTTAGAACCACAAATCAAATTTAATTGTTACTACTATTTTCGAGGTAAACACACCTATTTTATAATCTAGTTTTTTTCCATTTGGTGTTCGACATGCATTTTTGAATTTCGACCTATCTAGATTCGTATTGCATAAGGAACATTAAACTGAGGGGAAAACGTTCTCTACCATGGGTTTTTCCGTCTCATGGCTCAAATTCGAAATCTCTTATCAAATGTGGAGGCCAAAGAAATCATTGTCACGACCCGAAATCCCACCGTCGGCACCGTGACGGCGTCTAACATTGAACCCGCTATACAAGACAACGTTCTGGTTAATATAACTTATTACCTCATTATTTGGCATTTAAAAGAAAAGTGATATACAAGAACAAATATAAATAAGGGTGCGGAAGATATGAAATCTGACAACTTAAGTAAATAATATTACCAAAATCCTTAATAAAAATCCCAGAATTGGTATCACAACTTCACGGATTGTCTAAGAATACTAAAAACAAAGGTCTGAATAAACAAGTACTACTGTCTCAAAAATACAAGGAGAAGACAGAAAAAAGGAATGAGATACGAGGTGACGCCAAGGCCTGTGGACGCCTGCAACACTACCTCAGTGTCGCCTGGTGGACTGAAGGAAGCCTCCTAAATCAGTGTCCACTGGGTCCGGTACCGTAATCTGCACAACATAAAGAAGTGCAGGTGTAGCATCAGTACAACCGACCCCATGTACTGAGTAAGTAGAGCCTAACCTCGGCGAAGTAGTGACGAGGCTAGGACACGACAAATAATATCACATGTGCAGTTTAAATAAAATATAACAGAAAATAACAACAAGAAATAAACAGTTAAGTACAATAACGGGTAAACATGTTGGGGGGAAAGGGGTAGCAAATACTGAAATGACAGAACGAGGAAGGAGTTCAAACTCAAAAATAACAACGAGGATTAACAACACGAAATAAACAAGTAAAAAGAAATGGCACGGCATGTACCCTCGTGCTAAAGTATCATAAACACGGCATGAAATGTTTCCTCGTGCATAAAACATCACAATCACGGCACGGAATGTCCCCTCGTGCATAAATAAACATAACATGGCACGGAATGTCCCCTCGTGCATAAACATCAATCACACGGCACGGAAGGTCCCCTCGTGCATAAATAAACATAAACACGGTACGGAATGTCCCCTCGTACATAAATAACATAAACATGGTACGAAATGTCCCCTCGTACATAAATAACATAAACATGGTACGGAATGTCCGCTCGTACATAAATAACGTAACATGGCACGGAATGTCCCCTCGTGCATAAATATCAAAAAAAACTGTTTGGTAAGAAAATCAACAATAAGAAACTATAAATGCAAAGAAATAATCAACAGTAATAATACCGTCCCGGCAAGGGACACAGATATAACCAATCCTTCACAGGTGTATAATTTAACAAAATATCTCTCAACCGCTCAGGTACTCAACAGTGTTCACAACCAAGAATTTCCCTCAACGAATAACTACCAAATCGATATTAAATCCATAACACAATAATCCTCAATGAATCACATAATTGCTCATATTCGACTCACGGGCATGCTTGACCACAACATATAGGTACTCGTCACCTCACCTATACATTGGACATGGAATAAACACGTAGTAAATAAGATCCAACACCTATTCCCTTAAGCTAAGGTTAGGCCAAACACTTACCTCAACTTCCACGATCAAATCAAGCCTCTAGCACCGCTTTTCCTTTTGAACCCGACTCAAAATCGGTCGTATCTAGACATAATTGACTCAATAACATCAATAAAGGCTAAACAATTCAATTCCAATGCTTAATTATAGATTTCCCAACATTCTTCCCAAAAATCCAAAATTCGACCCCGGGTGTTGATAAAAATAGGTGTTGATATAAATGGAAAAAAACGAGTCAAGGATTACTTACCTAAGAATTTATGGTGAATAAGTTCTTCAAAAATCGCCTAAGAGGTGTGGAGAAGAAAGAGTTTGTGAAAAATGGTGAAAATCCCGTAACTATTCTGTTTTTGGGACTAAATAATATCTGGGTGGATTTTAGTCTATGCGATCGCGAAGAAAGGTATGTGATCGCATAGAGCACTGGTTCCCTATGCTCCGCGATCGCGAACAGAGAAATGTGATCGCACAGCATCACTACCCAGCCCCCCCCCCCAGCTACCCTATCCTCCTATGCGATCGCAACTACACCTATGCGATCGCATAGTGCAACAGACTCTCCCCCCACTCACACTGCTATGCGATCGCGTATGTACCTATGCGATCGCATAGTGTTAAACACCAGACACCAGCAAATGAGCTTTACACCAGATTTTTCTATGTTTTCACACCCCGACGCCTATCCGAAACACACCCGAGCCCTCGGGGCTCAAAACCAAATATGCACACAACCTCTACAACATCCTACGAACTTATTAGTGTAATCAAATCACCAAAATAACATCATACACATCAAATTAAACCTCAAAATCAATGAAATTACTCAAAACTTCTTTAAACATTCAATTTTTGTATTTTTTATCCGAATCACATCAAACGAAGTCCGTTTCTTACCAAACTTCACATACATAATAAATATATTATATTGGACCTGTATAGGGCTCCGAAACCATAATACGGGCACGATATCTCGGATTTCACATAAAATTTCTCTTTCAAAAACCTTTATATATTTTTAGAAAACAATTTCTCTTAAAAATTCATTTCTCGGACTTGGGACCTCGGAATTCGATTCCGGACATACGCCCAAGTCCCATATTTTCCTACGGAACCTCCGGGACCGTCAAATCACGGGTCCGGGTCCATTTATCAAAAATGTTGACCAAAGTCAACTTTATTCAAATTTCAAATACAAAACGTCATTTTTTATCAGTTTTTCATATAACAGCTTCCTGGCTACACGCCCGGGCTGCGCACGTACATTGAGGTAAGATAAAAGGACGTTTTCATGACCTCAAAATACGGAATTAGCTAAAAATACACGGGATGACCTTTTGGCTCATCACAAGCATATTCATCCCACCACAACTCTTCGTGGTATAATTGAGGTTGTAACGACCCGACCAGTCGTTCCGTAGAATCTGCATCGTTATTAATGTTATTTCCTTATCATGCACTGGTTATACTGTTTAGGACGAGTTGGAGTTGGTTGGCTCGGGTTCAGAATGGTTGTAGTAGGAATTGAGACACTTAGACTCTAAAAATAGCTTTATGGTTGAAAAAGTCAACTATGAGTTGACTTATTGGTAAATGACCTCGGAATGCAGATTTTATGGCTTGGATAGCTTCATTAGGTGATTTGGAACGTAGGAGTGTGTTCGGAATATTTTTGTGATGTCCGGTGCAGAATTAGGCTTGAATTGGTGAAAGTTAGTTTATGGCGATTTCCGGTCGGTAGTGGAAAATAGGCAATCAGGGTCGGAATGGAATTTCGATAATTGGAACAGGTCCGTAATGTCATTTTGTATATGTCTGCAAAATTTCAGGTCATTCGGATGTGTATTGGTTGGTTTCGGCATCTTTGGTGGAATTTAGAAGTTTCAAAGTTCATAGGCTTGATTCCGAGGTGAATTTAGTATTTTTGCGTTATTTTTGGTGATTTGAAGGCTCGACTAAGTTTGTGTCATATTATAGGACTTGTTAGTATACTTGGTTGGGGTCCCATAAGGCTCGGATAAGTTTTGGAGGAGTTTTTGGAATATTTTGGCGTTTTGAGCATAAGCATGTAATGATCCAAAGGTCCATTTTTAGTTGTAGAGATTAAAATTTGATTTCGAGACTTCCGTGATTTTGATAATGAACTATAGGAGTGATCTGGAAAGTTTGGTCTACTTTCATCAAGTCGCGATTGGGTTTTTGACGCGAAATGTGAGTTAATTGTTAAACGAGCGAAATGAGTATCGCACTGACAAATGAGCTCGAGTTTCGATTAAAGTACTATGTTCATATTATTATGTGTGACTCATAGGAACAAGAATCATCAAATTCCGAGTTCGTATGGTGGAGTTAGAGCCTTTTTAGTGAAAATAAACATTGTTGGTGCAACAGGATCTGGTGCGCACCTATAGCGACCAGATTTGGCACTTTTAGCGACGGAATTTTACTTTTAGCGACCAGAATTGGGTCTTTTTAATGCTGTTCAGCTTTTTTTTAGCCCATTTTAGCGTTTTTTGGGTGAAAGAACACGGCTTGGGGCGATTTTTGAGCAAGAAATCATGGGAAATCTTGAGGTAAGTCACTTGTGATCATTTCTACTCCATAATATTAAATTATCATCGAATAATCCGACAAGATTACATGTTTTTGAAGTGTTTAATTGGGGAAAATCAGTAGAAAAAGGTGAAACTAGGGCTTGAGTTTAAGAGACCTTTTAGGGGCGATTTGAGGGGTCAAACGGACTCCGATTTTAGAGTTCTTTATATGTACGGACTTGTGAGATGATGAGGATCGTTTTGGTATAAAGTTTGTCGAGTTCCGAGACGTGAGCCCGGGGGTCGGGTTTTGACTAATTTCGGGTTTTGTGCATAAAGTTGATATTTTTCGATTGGGTTTCATTCCCTTAGAATATTTTGATGTGATGAATCTGAAATTGATATATTTGGAGCACTCAGAAGTTGATTCGAGGGGCAAACGTATTGTGGAGTACCTTTTCGGGCTTGTTTGAGGTAAGTAATGTCTTTAAATCCTGTCCTGAGGGTATGAAACCTCGGACTTTACATCCTTTCACGGTTTCGGAGTGATGCACACACTGGACGACGAGTGTGGGGCGTGCACGAATTGGAAATTTGAAAATATGTTCCTTTTTAGGCAACTATTGAGTTGCGAAACTGCTTTTAAAGCATATGTTTTGATATATTTGGGTTGTAAGCCATGTTTGGGGACTAGTGCCGGTCTGTTTTAACCCCTTGGGGCTATTTTACTGATATTCCTAACTTAGAAGTTATGATTTTACACTCAGTCCTTATTGCTAAATTGTTTTGAGACTTAGAGTTTATTGATATTATTTCTTGAAATGAAATACTGTTTTGGGTCGAGAACCCCATTTATTTATGGCCTGAGTGGCATGTTGAGAGTGTCTGACTGAGTGAGGCCGAGGGACAATATTGTGAGGATATTTATGATATGAGAGAGGTCGAGTGCCTGAGAGATGATTGCCATGATTTGGCTTGTTATAGCGTTTGGGCTGTAGGAGCCCCTCCGGAGTCTGTACACTCCCCTAGTGAGCGCAAGTACCTACTGAGTGCGAGTACCGAGTGTCGAGTGCCGAGTGATGAGTGATTGGGAGGCATGAGTGACAATGAGGTTGTCGAGGGGCTGATGCTGAGTGACTGTGAGGTGCTGAGTGACTGTTATTGAGTGATGGTGATGTGTTGAGGGTTTGATTATGAGTGATGATTTTGCCCGAGGGGCAGCTTAATGATATTTTGCTGAGATTTTTGATTATGATTCATTTCATCTTTCATACTTATATTTTTGGGGATTTGTACTGAGAAACATTGGAAAATATACTTGTTCAAAGGATTTTTACGGAAATTGGTTTTCAAACATATATACTAAATGTATACTTTATTGAGACTAGGGATTTACTATTTGTGGATTGGTGTTTTGTTGCTGTGTGTTTCTTATCTTCAGACTTGATTTATTTTCATTACTACTGAGTTGGCATACTCATCATTACTCCCTGCACCCCTGTGTGCAGATCCAGGTACTGGTTCTAAGCAGTAGTTATCTATGACCATTCGGCGTCCGCTTTTGGGATTTCGAGGTAGTTGTCCAGCGTCCACAGCTTCTCCATTTCCTTAACTTAATTAGTATTTTATTCCGAAACATGGTTTATGACATTAGCAGTGTTAGTTTTATTCTTAGATGCTCGTGATCGATTGACTCCAGTCCTAGGGGATTTGTTTAGACAGTAGATTATATTATTATGTTTGCTTAAAGACTTAGTAAATTTTTATACTCTATTGCTGGTTATTACTGATTTTTGAGAAATTATATTAAAAAAATGTGTAGTTATGTGATGGTTGGCTAGCCTAGTTCCACGATAGGCGCCATCACGACCTGTTAGGATTTGGGGTCGTGATAAGTTGGTATCAGAGCACTAGGTTACATAGGACTCAACGGTCATGAGAAGGTTTAGTAGAGTCTTGCGGATCGGTACGGAGACGTCTGTACTTATCTTCGAGAGGCTGCAGAACCCTTAGGAAAAAATCTCACATTCTTGAATTCTTGTCGTGCGAATCAATTTTATTCAGCCAAAAGCGTAATTCTTTGAATCCTTTTCATGTATTCAAATGCGCAGGCGAGCGCTCAGTACCATCTGTGTATCCACGGCTTGTGATTTCCATGGGTGAGGTGTGAGAGGCGATTTTAGCATGTTGATAATGGGCTAGTCTGGAGGACTTGAAGCCAGATTTTTATTTTGTGGCTTCAGTACTGAGATTTCGATTGTCTGTGAGCCGTGCATTTGGGACTTATATGCCCGTTTGTGTTTTTATTGATGGGATTTGGTGACTAGATGACTTCATGGAGAGTGTGATATGATGGTTAGATGTGTTCAGGTTGTTTGAGCGTGACAAAATGAATTGGCAGGAGATGTAGCAAGAACCATTGAGTATTTGACTTCTGTCGTGAGTTAGAATATGACCTCGAGTTGTGAGTGTATTGAGGGACCTCTCGTATAGCTTAGTTGTTAAGTGAGATGGATTTTCCTGTTATGTTCTGAGTTTTTGGTGGTGTCCCTTGGGCTGATCGATACCCCAGTTGGGTTCATGTATTTGATTAACAGTGTATTCCAGTCGTAATTATACTCCTTCGTTATTGTATTCATTGATAGCAACCTGGCGTACTCACGTACCCAGGGGTAGCATACTCAGCCTTGAGGATGGTATTATAAAAATTCAGGGAGGAGAAGCTCCACGCAAAGTTCTCCAAGTGTGAGTTTTGGCTCAGTTCAGCAGCATTCTTGGGTCACGTGGTGTCCATCGAGGGTATCCATGTGGTCAGACAAGTGTGGGCAGAGCTTCCAGAAGCTCAAGATTTCTTTGACCATGGCTCCGGTGTTAGTTCTGCCATCAGCTTCGGGTTTTATACCGCGTATCTTGATGCCTCAAGGATAGGCATTGGTTGTGTTTAAATGCAGGAAGATGAAGTGATCGAGTAATAGCTATGACTTTTGGAAGGGTATAGAGATGATATCAGTTTGAGGTTAAGCAGGCGCGGCTATCTCCTACGGGGTGTAATGAGGTTGTGTTATCCTTAGGTGGTTTTATAGTAAGTACTCTTTGCTAGTTTTTTATATATGTTGTAATTTGAGTTTAGATCGTTTGTGGAAGTTGACATGACTACTATAGTGGTGAATTCTAGGTTTGCAAACGATTTGAGACATTAGATGGTTTGGGTCATATGAGCGTGTGAAGGATTTAGTTGAATCTCACCACAGTACGGTGGAAGTGATAGCGTATGGGCATCGTGAGTTAGTGTTGTCTTGATCTTTGGCTTTGAGACAAGTGGGGAGTCTGTTAATGGTAAGTTGATTACACGATTATGTGTTGTATTGGTTTCGGTTCGAGGTATATTGGTGAATCAGTTGTGACCTGCAAATGTGGAGTCTGGTAATACTCGAGTAGTGGAAATTTTTCGATGCCGGTTGTAATGTACTCTTCAAGTAAATGGGCTTTATTGACCGATTGAGTAGTAATTGTGAAAAGTGTAGTGTGTGCGGTGTATGAGTTGCTAGTTGCTTCAAATGCGTGGATTACTTTCCTAGTATGTGGGTTGCAACGGTGTCGGGTCGTTATGTCTGCTTGATCAGTGTAATGGTGATTTGCGTAGAGTGGATGACTCTCGAGAATGGTTCTGATGGATTCAAGGTTATGTATAGCAATTAGGAATCTTCGAGGTTTGTATTATGCTAGAACAAAGATTTTTGTTGGAGGGTGTCAAGACTTGTGGCATTTCTACCTTATCATGGATTTTACACATCAGTATCAGGAAGGAGAAGGTAATGACTTTAAATTCGCAGGAACTCTCTTCAGGGTAAGTAGTTCTAATGTGGTTCCTTTGGGGAATACTTGAGAGAGTATTCAGCGGTTTATGAGCCTAAGACGGTCTATTTTATGCTAGGGTTTCGTGTGGTGAATCTGGATTGAGAATTTCGGTATCAAGGCAAGGAAAAGTATCAATTCGAAGGTAAGTCATAAGGAACTTGAATAAATAGGACAGCTTGGTAGTAGGTCGGATCGGGATGATAAGGGGTATGATTAGTTATGTGGGTGTTACGAAGTAATGAGTTGTTACAGGTGTTTCTTGGCAATTCTCTTGGGATTTGGTGACATGCGTAGCTTGGTTGAGTTAGAAGGATTCAGTCCTGACGGTTTGGTGTTGTACAAATGTGATTTAGAGAGTTCTTGATGGTTTCTACCACGGTATAGAGATGTATATTTTCCACTGGCGTGAGGGCCATGTGATGTATAGTGATTTTCCTTCTGGATGGGATCAATGGAAAGTTCTTGGCTAGTTGGGTACGTAGTTGTTTGTGGCTAGGAAGGGAGCATGAAGTTCTCATATTTATCATAGGATTGCACGGTGTATGTGGTATGTGGTGTAGAGTTGAGAAATTGCATATGTGAAATTTTTATACAGCATCGACAGATTATGACGACTAGGTAGATGATATTACTAATTGGTGCGACTTGATGAGGGTATACATTTCAGAAAGGGCAATGTGTGGAGTTAAGGGTGCTTCATTAGTATTGCGACGCTCTCTTGTTGGATCGACTGTTGATATTCGAGTTTGCTTGGGGGCACAGAAGAATTATAGGGTATTCCCCATGGAATGATTGAGTATTGGATACATGTTATATATTCGAGTGGTGCAGCTGGGATCAGATACGGTGATTGGTGCGCTTTATGGATTTCGAGGCTGGGAGTTCTCATAAACAGGTTATTTTGTGGTTGTAGACCGTGAAGATGCGAGCAAAGTTAGTCAGGTGTTATATATGTGCCATGACTCAGTCATTGTGAACTTTCGGGGAGTTATCTATCTGTTGTGGGTGACCAGAGATGATTTAGAGTTATTGATAGGCCTAGTATGGGCGTGTGTTCTGCAATAGGTCGAAATTGTTGTCTCCGAATTGTTATGGTTGAGGGATGTACCATTCGATTTTTATTGAGCTTATTCGTGTTTTGGAGTGATCTATGAGTTGCCTTTCGGTGTTTCGAGGAGTGGTGATCGTTGGTTATATGTGCATAGGTTGCGGTTCTATCGGGGCTTTATAGCGAGATTTGGGTAAGGTAAGTAATTGGGTGTTGCAAGATTGAGACGTATTGGTGATGTTCTTTCTGGTTCGGGTGGCATGGTATCGCCCAATTTCCCCGTAGTTATGGCAATGCACTTTGAGTACTTGATGTCGAATTGGGTGAGGTGCTGAGGGTTTGATTATGAGTGATGATTTTGCCCGAGGGGCGGTTTAAAATGATATTTTGCTGAGCTTTTGTTTATGATTCATTTCATCTTTCATACTGATACTTTTGGGGAGTTGTACTGAGAAACATTGAAAAATATACTTGTTCAAAGGATTTTTACGAAAATTGGTTTTCAAACATATGTACTAAATGTATACTTTATTGAGACTCGGGATTTTACTATTTGTGGATTGATGTTTTGTTGCTGTGTGTTTCTTATCTTCAGACTTGATTTATTTTCATTACTACTGAGTTGGTGTACTCATCATTACTCCCTGCACCCTTGTGTGCAGATCCAGGTACTGGTTCTGAGCAGTAGTTATCTGTGACCGTTCGGCGTCCGCTTTTGGGATTTTGAGGTAGTTGTCCAGCGTCCACAGCTTCTCCATTTCCCTTCCTTCATTAGTATTAGTATTTTATTCTGAGACATGGTTTATGACATTAGCAGTGTTAGTTTTATTCTTAGATGCTCGTGATCGGTTGACTCCAGTCCTGGGGGATTTGTTTAGACAGTTGATTATATTATTATGTTTGCTTAAAGACTTAGTAATTTTTTATGCTATGTTGCTGGTTATTATTGACTTTTGAGAAATTATATTAAAATAAATGTGTAGTTATGTGATGGTTGGCTAGCCTAGTTCCACGATAGGCGACATCACGACCTGTTAGGATTTGGGGTCGTGACATATGTATTACTATTTGACTCGTATGGATAATTAATTAAACTCTAATCTTGTTTGGCCCTTTCTTTTCCAATTTCGTTATTTGATTTGGAATGAGAACACATATAGTATTTGCATTAGTATTTGCATTTGCTTTATGGTGGTTAAGCCCTAGTGAGTTTCAATTAATTATATATCTTGTGAATATGTAATTTAAAAATAATAAACTGAAAAAAAGTATATCTAATGTTAAAAGTTATAAAATATTAATATATTTGACTCTCACATTTATAGTTTAGATATACAAATAATTACTAGTACATATTTTAGAGTGAAATCGAACGCAAAACTAATCACCTCTGAATGTTAATCTTTTTAATTTCTACATCTCATGATAAAAGGTGTTTGGTATTCCTTCACTCATTACAGAGCATTCTAGACTTCTCAAGAGTATTATGTTTTCCGGAAAATATTGTGTTATAACGGAAAATATTTTTCGAGAAAATATTTTTTTTAGAAGAAAAATAGTAATTTTATTCATTTTTCGATGTTTGGTACGTAAATTAAGGAAAATGACTGCTCATGATTATTCATAAATAATTTAGATATAATAAATATGACGTCATAAACTTTCGAACCAACAACCTTCCGTATCAACAATTTCATAAACTTCCGAATTGCTAAACTTTCGAAACCGCAAACTTTCGAACCCGTAAACTTTCAAACACATAAACCTCTGAACTCCTAACTTTGGAACTTGTAAAATTTTGAAGCTTTAAAACGAAAAATAAAAAAAACTAAAACTGAAAAATATATTTAAAAAATATTTTTTTCGGGGAAAAAAAGAACTTCTTTGTGCGTGGTTGAGGGGGAAGTGAGGAGTGGGGGTGGGGTGGGTGGTGCAGAAAAATAAAAAAATAAAAATTTGAAATTGCAAAAAAAAAATTTGCGGGGTTGGGATGAAGGGGTAATAGGATAAGTGGTAATGGAAAAAAAAAAGCTTTTTTTGAGAGAGAGTGTGGGTTGGTGAGGGTGGGGAAGATTGAGAATGTGATGACCCAAAAGGTCATCCTGAGTTAATTAAGCTAAATCTGTGTTTCGAGGCTCCAAAAGCCTCCGCTAATCTCACCTCGATATGCGGGCAATGCCCGGGCATGTAGTCGGGAAGCTTCTATGTGAAAATTTGATAAAAATAGAATTTTTATAATAAATAATTGAATAATGTTGACTTTGGTCAAGATTTTTGGTAAACGGACCCGGACCCGTGATTTGACGGTCCCGGAGGGTCCGTAGGAAAATATGGGACTTGGGCGTATGCCCGGAATCGAATCCCGAGGTCCCAAGCCCGAGAAATGAATTTTTAAAGAAAATTATTTTCTGGAAATAATAAAGGATTTTGAAAATGAATAATTATGTGAAAACCGTGTTACCGGACCCGTATTATGATTCCGGAGCCCGAAACATGTTTAATATATGTTATGTGACTTATCTGTGAAGTTTGGTGTAAAACGGACTTGAAACGACGTAATTCAGATTAAAATTGGAAAAGTTGAGCTTTATGAAGTTTTAAGAAAATTTCAAGAGTTTTGAGGTTTAATTCGATGATTTTGATGATATCTTGGTGATTTAAATGCTTGAATAAGTTTGTAGGATGATTTGGGAGTCGTGTGTGTTTTTGGTTTGGAGACCCGAGGGCTCGGGTGAGTTTCGGGTAGCTAACGGGGTATTAAAGAGTCAAAAATCTAGTGTTTTGGACTGGTTTCTGGTGTTTTCTTCTCTGCAATCGCAGCCCTTGATCTGCGATCGCAGATGTCTGTCCAGGTCCTTCCGCGATCGCATCCCTTCGACCCGTGATCGCATAGTGTGACGTCCTAGTGTTCCGCGATCGCAAACCTCTTCCTGCGATCGCATAGGGTCAGCTAAGCTCTATTCTGCGATCGCGACTCCTCTTCTGCGATCGCAGTGAGTTAGGACCAGACTTTTCGCGATCGCAGCCCCTTTCTTGCGATCGCGATGAACAAAATCGCCCAGTTAATTCCTTATGTCAAAAACAGAATACTTACACGGGATTTTTCATAATTCACCAACTTCTTCTTCTCTAAGACTCCATAGGCGATTCCTAAGCTAGTTCTCCTCCATAACCAATTGGGTAAGTGATTCTAACACTAATTTCTCCCATTTTACTTCCATAATCACTAGAAATCTAGGCCTAAAATCATAAAATCAAATAGAAATTAGGCGTCTTGGGTAGAGTTAGATTTTTGGGGATTTTGGGTAATTCAACCCCAATTTGGGGTCGGATTTCAAAACAAATTATATATTTTAACTCGTGGGGTTATGGGTGATCGGGTTTTGGTCCGAACCTCGAGTTTGGACCAAGCGGGCCCGGGGTCGAATTTTGGTATTTTTGGAAGAATGCTAGAAATTGAATATCTGGGCTATGAGATTGTGTTATCGAGTCTTTATTGATATTATCGAATCAATTATGCCTAGATATCGTTATTTCGGAGTCGGATTATAAAGGAAAGTCGGTCTTAGAGGGTTGATTGATATACTTTGGACCGAGGTAAGTGTCTTGCCTAACTTTGGTCAGGGATTAGGTATTGTATGTTATGT
>ML268061.1:0-58628 GCA_005239495.1 Nicotiana undulata
TTTGAAATTTTTTTGAATGAAATACACTGAAATTGTGACCTCTTTATATAGAAAATCGATAGCGCGGAATTTTTTTTTTATATGTATAGCGCCCATATACCTGGCGCTATACAGTGTTGAATTATTGGAAGTTGTATAGCGCCGCGTATATGGGCGCTATACCCTGACATGTACAGCTTTATGTATAACGCCCAAGTATACGGCGCTATACATTAATGGTGTTAATGTATAGCGCCCTGTACTTGGGCGTTATACATAGTCCGGTTCCTCTTTTTTTTCACTTATTTTCGTTCTTTTTGTTTATTTTTCTAATATTTTGGTTTTCAACTCCACTTCTTGTGGCCTCGAAGAAGGAAATATGGAGGAGATAGAAATCAATTTACAAGTGTTTCATTTGCAAACTTAAAGACAAGTTATTGATCCAAAAATGAAATTGACATGAGTCATAATCACCTTTTGCTTATATGTTTGGATTTGTTGATCTTTGTCATCATTAATTTGTATGTATCTTGACCATCTAACAATTAAGTAAATATTGGTAAATTTTGTCCTTCCGAGTACATGTGATAAAATCGGTAACTTGTAAGAATATTTTAAAAGGTAAAATTAGTACTCTTCCAAGATTTGCTTCGGGTCAACATAACATTTAAACTATTGAAGTGATCATATATTAAACTAAAGTCTCAATTTCGGACTAACATCTTGATGGTGAAACACTTAATGCGTATGAGTTGCTCGCCCCGTCAATATATTGAGATGGTGAAACGTCTTGTGCGCACTTACACCTTGAAATACTCGATATATGTATAAACCTATGCCTAAGGACTTATTGCGCCTCCATCTTATATCGGTAAATACAAAAGTAAAATGTCGATTTATTATTATTCTGTGACATTAATAAGCACAAATTTATTGTATATCTTTATTCTTTTTAAGAAAAAATCGAGCAGTGCATGATATGTTTGCATTCAATATTAGAAATTGCATATTTCTTCATGATAAGAATTTACTCGAGCCGAATATTTGACAACTAAAGTGCTTCAACTTACCCCGATTGAATGTTTAGATGAGGTGGAGGCTAGGGATGTTATCGAACATAGAGCTACTATTTAGTGCACGGCGACTGCTTCCTAGCTCATAATTTCAGATTATGGCCATCACTTTATGGCATGTGAAAAAAAAAAATCCTGTCTTAGAATTTAGGTTATCAAAGCAGTAATGCACATATAAATAATGATTCTTTTTAGTTTTCTTTGTTCGAGTACATCTCAGTTTAACTGTTCATGATTGTAAATAATCATTGACATCCAACAAAAGCATCCCACTAGCAAGTAGCAACTTCACAGTTTATCAAAAAGACAACAATGGGACTAGTTTTTAGTTGAATCATGTATACTATTCTATTAAGATTGGGACGTTACATCGAAGAGCTAAGATGTCGAGGTTGAGATCGAAGCCTCTATCCAAATCAGAGTCAATATCAATCGAGGCCAGAAGAGACAGTCTTCGAGTAATATAGGGATAGTATTGTAACGGAAAGGGCGAGAGCGATTGATCGAGGATCGTGGCGTGAATCCCGGAACGGATCAAATCTATACCGGTTAATTAGTTGTTTATACGATTTTCTACTGTAATTAGAAGTACACCTTAATTAGAACTCCCCTGCTATATAAAGAGGAATTCCATTCATTTGTAATCATCATTGCTCACTCAGGAAAATATATACAACCATTTCTTTCTTAATAAATTGCTCTACTTACTGTTCATATGAGTTGCTTTATTCTTTACTGTTCTTACTATATCACCTCGAGATTACTTCAATTCGAGGTCGAGGCTTTGCATACACAATGGTTTGATTTATTTTACAGTCTAATTCATCTATTTATTTTCTCGTTTCTCAATTGGTATTGGACAAAATCACATATCCTTAAAACCACAATATAAGTTTAATCGTTATCCAAATTTTAGGGTAAACAGTTTGGCGCCCACCGTGGGGCTAAGGATAATAGTGATTATTCAATACTGATTCTGATAACACCACACTATTTTACGCTTACTCTTGTCAAATATTTTTGCTTTCATGTTAAAACATGTCAAACTCACAAAATGCACCCACACATGATGACAATGGCCTCGGATTTCACGGGGAAAACGATAATGTAATTGCTCCAGGGGTCTAGGTGCCACAAGCTGATCTCGGGGGAGCACCGGTTGTCAACCCAGTCGACGTCAGTTTGCACATTGCTTTGAATGTGAACCTGGGCGCATACCCCGAAGGGAGTGTACGCAGAGTAGGTCGATCTAGTGGCCAAGGTGGACAGGGCGGAGGAGATGGAGGAGTCAGTCTCCAAGTAATTTTTGAAATGCTACAGGCTCAGCAAGTCAATATTGCGCACCTACAAAATCAACATAGAACTCCGAGTGGGGTCGAACCGAGTCACCCGCCGAACCGAGGCAGTACCGGAGAGGTCGAATAATAAGGAATCGTGGACCGATCCTGCAATAATGAAAATGCTCGAGGAGCTCACCAAAAATTGAGTCGGGAGAAAAGAAAATTGAAGTTAATGATAAGAAGGTGGAAATATGCAACTCTCGAGTTGATCGGATACTGAGGGCACCGCCAATTTTGAAAGGGATGGATTCAAAGAAATTTGTACAGAAGGTGTTTCCTCCAAGTGCGGCTCCGAAGCCCATTCCAAAAAAGTTTCATATGTTGGATATACCTAAGTACAATGGGACCACCGATCCCAACGAGCATGTCACCTCCTATACTTGCGCCATCAAAGGGTAACGATTTAGAAGATGATGAGATCGAATATGTTTTATTTAAGAAGCTCGGAGATACTCTATCAAAGAGGGCGATGATTTGGTACCACAATCTACCACCAAATTCTATTGACTCATTTGCCATGTTAGCAGATTCTTTCGTAAAGGCACATGCCCGGGCCATAAAGGTTGTGACAAGGAAATAAGACCTTTTCAAAGTAAAACAAAAGGATAATGAAATGCTGAGAGAGTTCGTATCCCGATTTCAAATGGAACGCATGGAGTTGCCACCGGTCACAGATGATTGGGTTGTTCAAGCTTTCACTCAGGGGTTGAATGAACGAAGTTCGATAGCATCACGTCAACTGAAGCAAAATTTGATCGAATATCCGGTTGGGGTGATATACATAATCGGTACCAATCGAAGATCAGGGTCGAGGATGACCAATTGGGAACTCCTTCCGGTTCAGTATATCCAAACAGGTTCGCATCCAAAAATCAGAGGGACGTCAATATGGATCCACGGTTGAACAAAGACCGATATCAGCCGTACATCGCAGATCGCATGAACGGCGGCCCGAGATGGAATTCTGCCCGAAATGATTGAAAGAGTGGATCGAGGACAGAATTCTCGGGGACTTATGAGCAAAAGTGGTTTTTATTAGTAGGTCGATCCTACAGAGGCACCTCGGTTGTCAGAATATAATTTTAGTGTCGGCGCATCAGGCATTGTATCGGAAATTGGAACAATCAAAGATACTAGATGGCCCAGGCCCATACAGACCGATCCTTCCCAAAGAAACCCCAACTTGATGTGTAAATATCATGGCACGCATGGCCAGAGGACCGAGGATTGCAGGAAACTAAGAGAGGAGGTAGCTCGTCTATTCAACGAGGACCACCTTCGAGAGTTCCTAAGTGATCGAGCCAAGAATCATTTCAGAGAAAGGGACGCCAACAGAAAAATCGAATAGGAGGAGCCGCAACATGTAATCCATATGATCGTCGGCAGGGTCGATATTTCACAAGGGCCCGTGTTCAAACTCACTAAGGTATCAATTGCTAGGGAAGAACAGACCCGAGAATCTCGGGCCAAGATTATGTGTCAGAAGGCACCGTATCATTCAACGACGAGGAAGCAAAAGGAATTTCTCAACCTCATAACGACATTCTGGTAATTTCTATCTTATTAAATAAAGTTCAAGTTAAGCATGTTTTAGTGGATCCAGGTAGCTCGGCAAATATCATCCGATCAAGGGTCCTGGAGCAGCTCGGCCTACAAGATCAAATCGTTCCCGCAACTCAAGTCTTGAACGGTTTCAATATGGCCAGCGAAACAACTAAAGGAGAGATCATCCTACCGGTTAACGTGGATGGAACTATCCAAGATACCAAGTTCCATGTAATCGAGGGCGGCATGAGGTACAACGCCTTACTTGGAAGGCCCTGGATTCATAATATGAGGGCAGTCCTTTTGACTCTCCACCAAATGATGAAATTCTCGACGTCGGACTAGGTGAAAACAGTATATGGGGAGCAGCATGCGGCAAAGAAAATGTTCGTTGTCGATGAGGTAATACCGATACCGGCACTGTCAACATCAAAAGGATTGGACATCAAAGGGAAACAAGAAGCCAAATAGAAATTGCAGCCACCAACCTCGACTGAATCGGGGAAGCAGGAAATAGAGGGAGAAGAAGACGAAGATTATTGGACCCCTCGAACCTTCGTTGTTCCCGAAGACTCCGACACCACCAAATCAACAATCGAAGAGCTGGAACATGTTATAATGATCAAATACCTGCCCGAGCAAAAGGTGTACCTGGGAATGGGGTTAACCCCCGAACTCAAGAAAAAACTCATTAAATTTCTTATCGATAACATGGATTGTTTTGCTTGGTCCCACTTAGACATGACAGGAATCCCACCAGAGATAACAACACATCGATTGAGCTTGGACCCAAATTTCAGGCTAGTAAAACAAAATAGAAGGCCCCAGTCCGAGGTAAAACACGCATTCATCAAGGACGAGGTAACTAAACTTCTCAATATAGGATCTATTCGGGAAGAAATGTATCCCGAATGGTTAGAGAATGTAGTCGTAGTCCCTAAAAAGGGAAACAAACTTAGGATGTGTGTAGATTATAAGGATTTGAACAAGGAATGCCCCAAGGATTCTTTTCCTCTACCTAACATCGATCGTATGATCGAGCCACGGCTGGCCACGAGATCCTTGGTTTTCTTGATGCCTATTTCGGGTAAAATCAAATCCAGATGAACCCGGAAGATCAGGAAAAAAATTTATTCATTACTAAGTATGGAACATATTGCTATAACGTAATGCCTTTTGGGATAAAAACGCAGGGGCTACCTACCAACGCCTAGTAAATAAAATGTTCAAAGAACAAATACGTAAGTCAGGGGAAGTATACATTGATGACATGCTAGTTAAGTCCCTGCCCCAGAGGACTATTTGACACATTTGCAGGAATCATTCAAGATATTGAGAAAATACAACATGAAGCTCAACCCCGAGAAATGTGCTTTCGGGGTCAGTTCGGGCAAGTTCCTTGTTGAAGTGTCGAATCGAGGGATCGAGATCAACCTCGATAAAATCAAGGCTATCGAAGACATCTTTATCGTAGACAGCGTTAATCCGTACAAAGGATGACAAGGCGGATAGCTGCCTTGGGCCGATTAATATCGAGATCGTCAGATCGGAGCCATAGGTTCTTCTCTCTACTCAAAAAGAAGAACTATTTTGCCTGGACCCCAGAATGCCAATAGGCGTTAGAAGAATTGAAACGGTACCTCTCGAGCCCACCATTTCTCCATACTCCAAAGGCAGATGAAAAACTCTACGCATACTTGGCAGTCTAAAAAATCATGGTAAGTGGTGTCCTAGTTCGAGAAGAGCAAGGTCGCAATTTTCTGTTTATTACGTAAGTCGTAGGGGTGTTCGCCGGTCGGTACGATATGGTATTTAGACATTTCGGTTTTCGGTTTCTTAAAATGTCATACCAATACCGTATCTAATTAAATTCGATATGGTTCGATTTTTCTCCGTTAAGTTTTGATTTATTCGGTTCGGTAACTTCGGTTTATTCGGTTTGAATACTAACTGGTGCATATAGACTGTAATATTCATAATTAAAGTACTCAAAAGTACAAAACTAAAAATGTTTGTTGACAAAAGTTTTGTCCAAAATCAATAAATATCAACCTAGAGAGAGAAAACTCTACATAAAGGAATAAATTTTATTATTAGAAATGTCTTTTTACTTAGAGTTAATTGATGAACTTAGAATAAAAGAAAGTAAAATTATAGATTTTTTTATGTTTATGGTATAATTAATAATAAGTGTATTGTGTAATATATATATATATATATATATATATATATATATATATATATATATATGTGTATTATGGTTACGGTATCGGTATTTCAGTATTTCATTATAAAATACCAACTACCATACCTACTACCAATTTTTTCTTAAAACATAAACCAAATACCATACCGAATATCAAAATATCGAATACCAAATACCAAATTTTTTGGTTTCGTTACGGTAATTCGGTATTTACCAAATTATGCACAGCCCTAGTAAGTCGAACTCTAGGAGAAGCAGAAACTAGATATCCACACTTAGAAAAAAAAGGCATTTCTAGGAAGCTAAAACCATATTTTCAATGTCACCTCATATGTGTATTAACCACTTACCCGCTTCGTAATGTTTACATAAGCCCGAATTATTGGGCCGATTGGCCAAATGGGCCGTCAAACTCAGTGGGGATGATATCGGATATCAACCCCGAACGACCACCAAGTCTCAAATTTTGGCAGACTTCGTGGCCCACTTCACACCAACCCCCGTACCCGAAGTTGCAAAGGAACTTTTGATGAAATCGGGTACATCATCGGGGGTTTGGACCCTTTTTACAGATGGCGCTTCAAATGTGAAAGGGTTCGGGCTAGGCATCATTTTAAGCCGCGCACGGGCAATACTATTAGGCAATCCATCAAAACTTCTAAGTTTACTAACAATGAGGTCGAGTACGAGGCCATGATTGCAAGTCTCGAACTAGCTAAGAGTTGGGAGCAGAAGTCATCGAAGCCAAATACGACTCCCTACTGGTAGTAAACCAAGTGAACCGAACCTTTAAGGTTCGAGAGGATAGAATGCAAAGGTACTTGGATAAGCCGCAAGTGACACTGCATCATTTTAAAGAATGGACTTTGCAGCATATACCTCGAGAACATAACAGTGAAGCCGATGCCCTTGCAAATATGGGATCATCAGTCGAGGACGACGAAATCAGCTCGGGGATTGTTGTTCAGCTCTCAAAATCCATAATCGAAGAAGGTCATGCTGAGATAAACTCCACAAGCCTAACCTAGGATTCGAGGAATAAATATATCGAGTATCTGAAAAATGGGAAGCTCCCATCCGACCCTAAAGAATCGAGGTCTCTACGAACAAAAGTTGCTCGGTTCACATTGGCTGGGGATGGAACATTGTACAGTAGGACGTTCGACGGACCGTTAGCAATATGTTTGGGACCAGGGGACACCAATTGTGTCCTACGAGGAGTTCACGAAGGTATTTGCGGGAACCATTCCAACGCCGATTCACTAGTTCACAAAATCATCAGAGCAGGATACTATTGGGATAGTATGGAAAAGGACACTAAAGAGTTCGTTCAAAAATGTGATAAGTGTCAAAGGTACGCACCAATGATCCACCAGCCCGGAGAACAACTTAATTCGGTCGTATCCCCATGGTCATTTATGAAATGGGGGATGGATATCGTCGGCCCTCTACTATCAACCCTAGGTAAAGCTAAATTTATTTTTTTATGACTGACTATTTCTCTAAATGGTTTGAAGCACATGCCTTCGAGAAAGTTAGAGAAAAAGAAGTTATAAACTTCATCCGGGACCACATCATATGTCAATTCAGGATACCTGCCAAAATCGTATGCGACAATGGAAAGCAATTCATCGGACGCGAGGTAACAAAGTTTCTCGAAGAGCACAAAATAAAAAGGATCTTATCGAAATCGTATCTTCTAAGCGGGAACGGACAGGCCGAATCAACGAACCAAACCATCATTCAGAATCTGATGAAAAGGTTGAACGACGCCAAGGGAAAATGGAGAGAAATCCCGCCCGAAGTCCTTGGGGTATATCGAATAACATCGAAGTCCAGTACGGGGAAAACCCCATTCTTCTTAGTATATGGCTCCGAAGCCTTGATTCAAGTCGAAGTTGGGGAACCCAACGCCATATTTCGATATTGTCACGACCCAATTTACCCTTCGAAAGGTATCTTGACGGCACCTAGTCTCTACGACTAGGTAAGCCTATTATTTACTGGAAAACTTTAAGAGTAAATACTCTAAATAAGGAAATAAAGGCATAATCTAAATATCAAAACGGTGTCGCTCGGCATATACAAAAAATATACTCCCAATGACCCGTGAATGTCACTAAGTCACAAGATTCTATATACTACTATAGCTCTAAACAAACGTTTGAAAATACATATGAAACTCTAGACGAGGGAGTAGAAGGGGACTCTGAGGATTCTGCAGACGCGGGCAGAAATACCTTGAAGTCTCCTAGAAATCAACAACACGTACTATCCTCGAGGCTGATAACTCATACCTGGATCTGCACACAAAAAAGATGTGCAGAAAAGGGCATGAGTACACCACAATGGTACCTAGTAAGTGCCAAGCCTAACCCCGATCAAGTAGTGACGAGGTCAAGTTAAGGCCCTACTAGAATCGAAACAATAAATTAAACAGTAAAAGATATAAGTAAATTTTACGGTAAACAGTTAAGGAAAATTCTCGAAAACTTAACAGTCAAGGGAGCCCTCGGCTCAGAACACGGTAATCACAATGTGGAATCTCCCGGGATATCGTCTAGTAGTTCCAAACGATTATGCAGTACAGAGAGATCTCCCGGAATACGTCTGTAGTCCCAAAATAAATATGCAGTACAAGGGGATCTCCTGGAATACGTCTGTAGTTTCAATTTAAATATGCAGTACAAGGGATCTTTCGGAATATGTCTGTAGTTTCAATTTAAGTATGTAGTACAGGGGGATCTCCCAGAATACGTCTGTAGTCCTAATTTAAATATACAACGCAAGATGAAATGACAAGTATGACATCGAATTAAAAAGTTTACACTAATCACAGATAAGGATATAAGGGTTTAACTAAGCACGACGCACAGAATGTGAAATAGGAAATTAAAACATATAAGCATGCTTTTCTAGTCTAAGTTAAACAATTAAACATATAGTTGCAATTTAATAAGAGAGACAATTTATGAATTAAAAAGGAAAAATAGGAGTGTTTGCAATAACAGCCCCTGTACGTACTCGTCACCTCACGTACACAGCGCACACAATTAAATAATATCAGATATCCTAAGGGAAAAAGTCCCCAACACAAGGTTAGGCAAGCCACTTACCTCAACCGCTCAAATCAACTTGATATCACGTTTTTTCCATGAGTATCCAACTTTGAATGGCCCGAATCTATTCAAATAAATTGCATAATGTAAATATAATTACAAGTAACTAGTTTAACTAATTAATTCGAAGCTAGAACGCGAAATTAGGAAAAACGCCCAAAACGTCTCCTCGGGCCCACGTCTCAGAATCAGGTAAAAATTACAAATTATGAACACCCGTTCACTCACGAGTTCACTCGAACAAAAATCATCTAAATCCGACGTCAAATTCCTATTCAAATATCATATTTTTCAATTGGGGAACCGTTTCCCTCATTTCCAAACTTTACCCTCAAATTCCTTAATTAGACGAGCAAAACAACAATAGATTAATTGTATTATGATCAAAATAGAGATAGAATTCGTTACCCAATGATTCTCCTTCAAAAACCCTCGAGAAATCGTCTCCCGCCGAGCTCCAAATCAAATTTTGTGTTATGAAATTTCAAACCCTCGAAATCCCTTTTTCTGCCTAGCGATTTCCGCATTTGCGCTCATGGGGCCTCATCTGCGGTCCCGCACCTGCGGAAGAATCAATGCAGGTGCGAAAGTCACTTAAACGGGTTGGGTCCGCACCTGCGACCCCTGGGCCGCATCTACGGTTCCGCTACTGTGGACACCTAGTCGCACCTGCGAGCCCAGCATGCCAAGCCTAGTTCCACACCTGCGACTCCCCAAGCGCACCGGCGGCCTCACCTTCGCATGTGCGAAACACCAGAACCAGCAACACCAGATTTTTCCTAAGTCCAAATTTCTTCCCGTTAAGCATCCGAAACACACCCGAGACCCCCTGGAGCTCAACCAAACATACCAACCAGTCCTATAACATCATTAGAACTTAGTCGATCTTTCAAACCACATCGAATAACACCAAAAACATGAATTAAGCACAGATTCAAGCCTAAGAACTTAGAATTTCCCAAATTCTACAACCGATGCTGAAACACATCAAACCTCGTCCAAATGACCTCAAATTTAACACACACGTCAGAAATGACACTACGAACCTACAGCCACTTCCGTAATTCCATTCCAAGCCCGATATCAAAATTTCCCCTATCAGCCAAAATCGCTGAAAATCTAACTTTAGCCAATTCAAGCCTAAACCTACTACCAACCTCCAAAACACATATGGACGCGCTCCTAACCCCAAAATCACTCAATGGAGATAACAGAGTCGACGAAATTCTATTCCGGATCTATCTTCACATACTTTCGACTATGGTACAAATTCTAAGGCTTAAACTCACATCTAGGGACTAAGTGTCCCAAAACTCTCTGAATTCCATAACCAATTACTCCGGCAAATCCCAATAGCAGAAACAAATATGGGGAAATCAGTTATTAGAGGATTATGGCTCTAACTCTAGAAATAACCGGTCGGGTCGTTACATTCTCCCCCTCATAAAATAGTCTTTCGTCCTCGAACGAGTATACAGACATACCTGAAGCTGTGAAAAGATGAGGGTATTGGTTGCGCATATCCTGCTCGGTCTCCCAAGTCGCCTCCTCGACTGGCTGACCCCTCCACTGGACCTTCACTGAAGCAATATTCTTTGACCTGAGCTTTCTGACATGCATGTCCAAAATGGTTGTTGGCTCCTCTACATAAGATAGATCATTGTCCAACTGGACTGAGCTGAAATCCAATACATAAGCTGGATCACTGTGATACTTCCGGAGCATAGAAACGTGGAACGCCGGATGAACTCCTGCTAGGCTGGGAGGCAAGGCAAGCTCATAAGAAACCTCCCTAATGCGCCGCAATATCTCAAAAGGACCGATGAACCTCGGGCTCGGCTTTCCCTTCTTCCCGAACCTCATGACGTCCTTCATAGACGATACCCAAAGCAAGACCCGCTCAGCAACCATAAATGCCAAATAACGAACCTTTCGGTCCGTATAGCTCTTCTGTCTAGATTGGGCTGTGTGAAGTCTCTGCTGAATCACCTTCACCTTATCCTGGGTATCCTGGACCAAATTTGTACCCAACAATCAGGCCTCGCCCTGTTTAAACCATCCCACTGGGGACCGGCACCGCCTACCGTACAAAGCCTCAAACGGTGCCATCTGAATGCTGGACTGGTTGTTGTTGTAAGAAAACTCTACAAGTGGCAAGTATTGGTCCCATGACCCTCCTAACTCCATCACATAGGCACGGAGCATATCCTCAAGAATCTGAATCGTACGCTCGAACTGTCCGTCCGTATAAGGGTGAAAAGTTGTGCTCAACTCCACCCTAGTACCCAACTCTTGTTGTACGGCTCTCCAGAACCGTGATGTGAACTGAGTACCTCTGTCTGAAATGATGAATACTGGAATACTGTGAAGGCGGACAATCTCCCTAATATAAATCTCAGAATATGTAGTCAACACTGGAATGAAATGGGCTTACTTGGTCAGCCGATCCACGATCACCCAAATAGCATCGAACTTTCTCAAAGTCTGAAGAAGTCCAACCACAAAGTACATGGTGATCCGTTCCCACTTCCACTCTGGGATCTCTAACCTCTGAAGTAATCATCCCAGTCTCTGATGCTCATATTTAACTTGCTGACAATTGAGACACTTGGCCACAAATCCAACTATATCCTTTTTCATCCTCCTCCACCAATAGTGTTGTCTTAAATCCTAGTACATCTTCGCGGAAACCGGATGAATGGAGTACCGCGAGCTATGGGCCTCCTCGAGAATCAACTCCCAAAGCCCATCCACATTGGGCACACATATCTGACCCCGCATCCTCCTCACGCCATCATCGCCTATAGTCACATCTCTAGCATCACCTCGCCGGACCCTGTCTTGAAGAACCAAAAGGTGGGGATCATCATGTTGACGCTCTCTAATGCGATCATAAAGATAAGACCGAGCAACCACACAATATAATACCCGGTAGGCTATGAAATATCCAGTCTCACGAACTGACTGGCTAAGGACCTCTCAGCTGCTGGAAGATATGACAAACTCCCCAAACTCTCCTCCCGGCGACTCAAGGCATCGGCCACTACATTGGCCTTCCCCGGGTGGTATAATATAGTGATATCATAGTCTTTTAGTAGCTCCAACCACCTCCGCTGGCATAGATTAAGTTCCTTCTGCCTGAACAAGTGTTGTAAACTCTGGTGATCAGTGTAAATCTCACAGCGAACACCGTACAAATAATGATGCCAGATCATCAGGGCATGAACAATAGTTGCCAACTCGAGGTCATGAACCGGATAATTCTTCTCATGCACCTTCAATTGTCTGGACGCGTAGGCAATCACCCTACCGTCATGCATCAATACCGCTCCAAGGCCAATCCTCAAGGAATCACAATAGACAATGTAGGACCCCGAACCTGTAGGCAATACTAAAACTGGGGTTTTTGTCAAAGCGGTCTTGAGCTTCTGAAATCTCTCCTCACACTCCTCAGTCCACCTGAACGGAGCACCCTTCTGGTTCAGTATGGTCATAGGTTCGGCAATAGATAATAATCCCTCTACGAAACTGATGACGGTCTATGACAACTCTGCACTGCATCCACCTTCTTCGGATCCACCTTGATCCCATAACCAGACACTACGTGGCCCAAGAATGCCATTGAATCAAGCCAGAACTCACACTTAGAAAATTTTGCATACAATTTCTTCTCCCTTAAAGTCTGACGCACGGTCCTCAAGTGTTGCTCATGATCTTCCCGAGAACGGTAATATACTAGGATGTCGTCAATAAATACAATGACGAAGGAATCAAGATAAGGCCAGAACACACTGTGCATCAAATTCATAAAGGTTGTTGGGGCATTGGTCAGCCCAAATGACATGACAAGAAACTCATAGTTGGGGCATTGGTCAGCCCAAATGACATGACAAGAAACTCATAGTGACCATATCTGGTCCAGAAGGCAATCTTCGGGATGTCCAGCTCCCGAATCTTCAACTAATGATAGCCAGAACGCAAGTCAATCTTGGAAAGTACCCTGGCACCCTGTAACTGATCAAATAAATCATTGATGTGAGGCAAAGGATACTTGTTCTTCACTGTAACCTTGTTCAACTGCCGATAATCAATACACATACGCATAGAACCATCCTTTTTCTTCACAAATAAGACCAGCGCACCCCAAGGTGATACACTGGGCCTGATGAAACCCTTGTCAAGCAATTCTTGCAACTGCTTCTTCAACTCATTCAACTCAGGAGGAGCCATACGGTAAGGAGGAATAGAAATGGGCTGAGTGCCCAGCAAAAAATCAATGCCGAAATCAATATCTCTATCGGGCGGCATACCCAGAAAATTAGCTGGAAACACATCAGGGAAAATCCCTCACTATTGGGACTGACTCAACTGCAGGGGTATCAATACTGACATCTCTTACATAAGCCAAATACGCATCACACCCCTTCTCAACCATACGCTGAGCCTTAAGTAATGAAATGACCTTGCGGGGAGTATACTCTAAGGTACCTCTAATCTCGGTAAGCTTGGCATAGCCAGTGTCACGGTCTTAGCGTGACAATCAAGAATAGCATAATGGGGTGACAACTAGTCCATGCCCAAGATAACATCAAAATCTACCATATTGAGTAATAACAAATCAGCTCTGGTCTCAAAACAACTAAGAACAATCAAACACGACCGATATACAGGGTACACAACAAGATAATCTCCCACGGGAGTAGATACATAAACAGGGGAACTCAAAGAATCCTGAGATATCCCCAAATGTGGAGCAAAATAAGAAGTCACATATGAATACGTAGAGCCTGGGTTAAATAATACTAATGCATCCCTATGACTGACAGGGACGATACCTGTGATAATTGAATCTGAAGCGATGGCCTCTGAACGAGCTGGAAAGGCATAGTACCTGGCCTGGTCTCCCCCTCTAGGGCGACCTCGACCTCCCCGACCTCCACCTCGAGCTGCCTGAGAAGGTGGGGAAGCAGTTGGGGCTGGAAGAATAGCCGAAGGACCCGGTGGAGCACGTGGAGCCTGATAAGTCTGTGAAGATGCACCCCTCCTAGCTCTGGGCAATCTCTAACCATGTGACGAGTGTCACCACACTCAAAAAAAAACCTCGGAGGACGTTGCGACTGAGACTGACTCGGAACTTGCATGCTGGACTGGCCGGTAATAGCACCTCAAGTAGGAGGCACACTGGATACTGGTGGTGCATAATAGGGCTCATGAGGTCTACGAGGAGCTGGAGCTGGCTGTTGGAAGAGCTGAATGAACAAGGCGACTCACAAAACCCCCACCATAGTAAGTTGATGGTGCACGAGCTTATGAGAAATGCCCAGTCTCTCGAGACCTCTTGGCCTCTCTATCCTCTCTGTCCCGATCAAACATGCGCTCTACCCTCTTGGAAATACTCACTGCCTGTTGATAAGTGATATCCATCTCCAACTCTCTGGCCATACTGGTCCGAATACTGGGGTGGAGTCCCTCAATGAAGCGACAAACCCTCTCTCTGACTGTGGCAACCAAGGTCGGTGCATGACGAGCTAACTCAGTGAAACGGACTACATACTCCGACAAAGTTATAGCACCCTGGCGCAGCTGCTCAAACTATGCGCGCCAAGCATCCCTGAGGCTCTGAGGGACATACTCTTGCAGAAACATCTCTGAAAACTAAGTCCAAGTGAGTGAAGCTGCCTCGTCCGAACTACTCAACTCATAGGCACGCCACCACTGATCTGTCGCTCCCCTCAATTGGAAAGCGGTGAAAGAAACCCCACTCATCTCCATAATGCCCATAGTGCGGAGAATACGATGACATTCCTCAAGAAAACCCAGAGCGTCATCTGAAGATAGTCCGCTGAAAGTAGGTGGGTGGTACTTCTTGTACCTCTCAAGTCTGAGTTGCTTGTCTCAAAAGCAGCTACGCTGCCCTCATGCTGAACCGGAACCACTGGGGGCATAGGAATATACTCTAGGGCTTGATCAACCTGGACCCTCTACTCAGGAGTGCGGGTTGCGGGAGTTTGTGCCCCTCCCCCTACCTGAGATGTAGCGGGAGCTATCAGAAGTAGTCCAACCTGAGTTAGAGTACTAAACATGCCATGAACTGAGCTAAGGTCTCCTGGGGGGCTGGAGTAGCAATAGGAATCTCTGGTGCCGGCTCTCCTGCTGGAGCTGTTGGGGGCTCCTCCATCGCAGATCTCGCAGGTGCTGGGGTTGCATCGTGTGATCGTCCTCTACCCCGACCCCGGCCTCTGGCGGCTCTGATAAGGGGCTTGGGTGCCTGATCGTCGATCCTCCCGGTACAAGTCCTCACCATCTGTGAGAAAGAATAGAATATAGTTTTAGAATTTTGATGTCAGTAACTCGCACTATAAGGAAATCAAAGGAATATGATTGTTCTTAACAGTTACATAGCCTATCGAAGATAGATACGGACGTCTCTGCACATATCCGCAAGACACTAATAAACTGGCTTATGACTCGTGACTCCTATGAACCTAGACCTCTGATACCAACTTGTCACGACCCAATTTACCCTCCGAAAGGTATTGTGACGGCACCTAATCACTACGACTAGGTAAGCCTATTATTTACGGGAAAACTTTAAGAGAAAACATTATAAATAAGGAATAAAGGCATAATCTAAAATGGTGTTGCTCGGCATATACAAAAAATATACTCCCAATGACCCGGAATGTCACTAAGTCACAAGATTCTATATAATACTGTAGATCTAAACAAAAGTCTAAAAATACATATGAAACTCTAGACGAGGGAGTAGAAGGGGACTTTGAGGATTCTGCGGATGCAGGCAGAAATACCTTGAAGTCTCCTAGAAATCAGCAACACGTACTATCCTCGAGGTCGATAACTCGTACCTGGATCTGCACACAAAAAAACATGTGCATGAAAGGGGATGAGTACACCACAATGGTACCTAGTAAGGTCCAAGGCTAACCTCGGTCAAGTAGTGACGAGGTCAGGTTAAGGCCCTACTGGAATAGAAATAATAAATTAAACAGTAAAAGATATAAGTAACTTTTACGGTAAACAGTTAAAGAAAATTCTAGAAAACTTAACAGTCAAGGGAACCCTCGGCTCAGAACAAGGTAATCACAATGTGGAATCTCCCGGGATACCGTCCCGTAGTTCCAAACGATTATGCAGTATAGGGGGATCTCCCAAAATACGTCTGTTGTCCCAAAACAAATACGCAGTACAAGGGGATCTCCTAGAATACGTCCGTAGACCCCATTTAAATATACAGTACAGGGGGATCTCCTGAAATACGTCTGTAGTCCCAATTTAAGTATGATGTAAAGGGGGATCTCCCGGAATACGTCTGAAGTCCCAATTTAAATATGCAACACGAGATGGCCCGAATGGCCCGAATCTATTCAAATAAATTGCATAATGTAAATATAACTACAAGTAACTAGTTTAACTAATTAATTCGAAGCTAGAACGCAAAATTAAGAAGAACGCCCAAAAAGTCTTCACGGGCCCACGTCTCGGAAGAGGCTAAAAATTACAAATTATGAACACTCGTTCACTCACGATTTCACTCGAACTAAAATCATCTAAATCCGACATCAAATTCCCATTCAAATCTCAGATTTTTCAATTGGGGAACCTTTTCCCCCATTTCCAAACTTTTACCCTCAAATTCCTTAATTAGACGAGCAAAAAAAACAATAGATTATTGTATTATGATCAAAATAGAGATAGAATTCGTTACCCAATGATTCTCCTTCAAAAACCCTCGAGAAATCGTCTCCCACCGAGCTCCAAATCGAATTTTGTGCTATGAAATTTCAAAGCCTCAAAATCCCTTTTTTTGCCCAGCGATTTACGTATTTGCACTCATGGGGCCACATGTGCGGTCCCGCACCTGCGGAAGAATCAACGCAAATGTGAAAGTCACTTAAACGGGCTGGGTCCGCACCTGCGACCCCTGGGCCGCATCTGCGGTTCCGCTTCTGCAGACACCTAGTCGCACCTGCGAGCCCAGCATGCCAAGCCTAGTTTCGCACCTGCGACTCCCCAAGCACACCTGCGAGTCTGCACCTGCGGACTCCTCTCCGCAGGTGCGAAACATCAGAACCAGCAACACCAGATTTTTCCTAAGTCCATATTTCTTCCCGTTAAGCATCTGAAACACACCTGAGGCCCCCGGGACCTCAACTGAACATACCAACCAGTCCTATAACATCATTCGAACTTAGTCTAGACTTTAAACCACATCGAATAACACCAAAAATATGAATTAAGTACGGATTCAAGCCTAAGAACTTAGAATTTCCCAAATTCTACAATCGATGCCGAAACACATCAAACCTCGTCCGAATGACCTCAAATGTGACACACAGATCACAAATGATACTATGAACCTACAAACACTTCCGAAATTCCATTTCGAGCCCAATATCAAAATTTCCCCTATCGGTCGAAATCGCCGAAAATCTAACTTTCGCCATTTCAAGCCTAAACCTACTACCAACCTCCAAAGCACATTCCGGACGTGCTCCTAACCCCAAAATCACTCAACAGAGCTAACAGAGTCGACGGAATTCCATTCCGGATCCATCTTCACATAGTTTCGACTTCGGTCCAAATTCTAAGGCTTAAACTCACAAATAGGGACTAAGTGTCCCAAAACTCTCTGAATTTCATAACCAATCACTCCGGAAAGTCCCAGTAGCAGAAAAAAACGTGGGGAACGCAGTTATTAAGGGATCAGAGCTCTAACTCTCGAAATGACCGGTCGGGTCGTTACAAATATACAACGGAAGAACCAAATCACGAGTCTATGAAAACTAGCCTCGAACTATTAGATGAATAACGAGAAGCCTCCCTCGTCCGAATGGCCACGCAAAAACAACGCATAGAAAGGTATTATAATCGAAGGACCAACCTTCGCCACTTCAGAATCGGGGACTTGGTCTTAGGGAAAGTCACCATCAACACTCGAGACCCTAATGAAGGAAAACTCGACCCAAATTGGGAAGGACCTTCTCAAGTCCTTGATATCATCGGAAAGGGATCTTACAATCTAGGCACGATAAACGGCGAGAAGCTACCAAATAATTGGAACATCTCACTCCTCAAGCGATATTATTATTAAGGTATGACCTTCTCCTTTTTTATTTATATTTTACACCAACTTATTTTCAGATGTTCTAGCAAAAATATCGAAGTTATCATCAAACAGGAAGATATTAGGACCTTAAAGCGCGTGTTGCACTATTTTTCCCTTCGACTAGTTTTTATCCGAAATGGGCTTTTTCGACAAGGCTTTTAACGGGGCAACCATTGTTCGTGCTGACTTAGAGTATCCGAGGTCTCCTTACAATCAACCTCGAATACTGGGGGGGCATCACCCTCGGATGTTATATTTTCAAGGAAAATATTTCATGTCAAAGGGACCTCGATAGGAAAACTTTGTAATGGGTCAAACGGTCGAATGAACCATGCCCGTATAGATTAGTCGAGCCCCAATGGAAAAACTTGTACGCATGTATGAACTATTCAAAGAAGTACTTTTCCTTATCAGATATCTTGTGCCTCAATGAAAATTTTCTACTTTACAAGCTCCGTACTTATGATTTTTGTGAAAAATGGCTCAAGGGACAAAGTGCAACTACACCTCGAACGACCAACCCCATACTCAGGGAATGCCCGTCGAAATTCATCATGTTCGAATTATCTAACGTCGAAACCATAAGACCTCTAATAGGCAACCCTCGATTTATAGGTCAAGGCCATCATTCTCGGGGACTAACACTATGAACAAGTTCAAAGTGTTATTGAGAAATAATCCCAAGAGTCGTACCCAAAGGCTACAGACAAATTTACGCGGCTCGGAGACGCCTGAATCCCGCAATAAAAATAGGCCTTTGAATTCTTTGAAAACTGGTTTAAAAAGTCTACCCTCGGGAAAATAATCAAAGGGCTTCGATAATATCAACCCTCGAAAAATCTTAAGAGGAATACAATTATTCAAATACAAACTTATGCTAAGGCACAAAAAGCAACGGGGTTTCGATCAACATTAAACCCTCAAAAACCCAATGGGTAAAAAAATTCATGCTAAGGCATAACAAAATTTTTAAGTCCGAAAAAGGAAAGAAAAAAAAGCCATTCTCTTAAGCTCATTACGGCCCGATTCAAAGAGCCTAAGGACCATTACATTTTAGATTCCGAGAATACGTTCTCACTCAATTAGAACCTAAGGATTCCACTACTTCGAGCTCGAGTAAAAACTCACTCGACTTCAGTCCGAGAGTCTGTTCTCGCTCAATACAAACCTAGGGGTTCTACTGCTTCGACTTCGAGTTTTACTCGAAATCAACTATAAAAGCACTATTATTGTGACTTCGGTCAAGTTTTCCAAAGCCGAAGTCTCAAACATATTATTCAAGGCACAAAATGTGCTAAAATTTTACATGGCACAAAGCAAGTTTGAGGACAAAATTTGAAAAGGAATTCAAAAGGGAAATATCTTTATATATATACTTGAACTGTTATAAATAGAATTCTATTTAAGGTAAATGTCTATATTTTAGAGAGATCTTAGGGATTTTACTTGGTGGCTAAGTCACTCTTTCCCTATAAATAGAGGGGTCTCATTCCATTGTAATTCATCCCAAAATTCAATAAAAAATTCTCTCCCTCTTTCTCTGCAATATTGTTTTGTTCTTTTATTGTTTCATAACACGTTATCAGCATGAGACTCTAACCAATTGAGTAGAAGTTTTGGAATTGAGCATAATGATTGTCAATTGTTCCATGAACTTCCTTCAAAATTAAATTCTGGATTTAAGGTAAGTATTTTACTTTATTTTTCTGTTTTAAATTCTTGAAATTCTATAATCTGATTTTAATTACAAGTAAAAATAATAAGCTTTGATTATAACTCTAATAGAGTTGGAAAGAAATTATAACCACCTGAAGTGGTAAAATTGATATGTCTTGCCATGATCAAATTCATGTATGATTATGAGCACATGAAGTGAAAACTCGTCCCATTGAATTTGCTTCTTTCTCATTCCCCTTAAGAGAATTTGATAGCAATGTGTGATAAGTCTGAAGAAGAAAAAATTATTACCGTGAAGGTATCAATGGATGTGGACGTGAAAATAGACGAAATTATAATCGTCATCATCATTGTGATAATGAGAATAATAAGAATTCTCAAAATAATCTTTCACTCTATGAAAGTAATATTTGTCATCAATTTGACATGAAATTTTGTAAAGCACATATTGATGCTTATGGTCCATTCATGATGCGAATGAGAAAACATCTAATTTATGAATACATATTCACTCTTGAAAGAATATGAACGCGCTAGTGGTAGTGAATATACCACACTCACCTCTAGAAGGAGGTTTAAGATGATATAAGAAAATAATGTAATTATTATGGCATGAATGGTCATTGGTCACGTACTTATTGTACGCCAAAATATTTTGTCAATGTGATACTAAAGGATAACAGTAATGCAAGAAATAGATCTTGCATATAATTTTGACCATGACCATAATGGTATAACTTTCTCTTTAAAGGAGATATTCACCATATGGATATTGATTAATATGTAGTAGTACCAAATTAATTGAGAGCTCTGAAAGAGCTAATTATTACTCTTTTGGAGGAATAAATTGATTATCAATACGAAATTGTGTTGTAGTAAGTCTAAAAGAAACTTAATTGAGTTTCTAAAATATTCGCGAAAACGATTGGTTATACTGAGATTATAAATAAAGAAAAGATTTAATATCTTCTATTACTACAACTTGTAGCGGGGTAATATGTATGTGAAAAGTTACCCGTTTTATCTCTAGTTTGTACTACACAAATAAAAGAATACCACAATAAAGTGGATTTTTATTGATATAAAAACTCATATCATAATAAACTCGGAGTTTATTGATAATTGTGCAAGTCATGGTGTAAACCTGAACTTTATCAATATTGATGATTTATTCAGTTGGCGTAATTGGTTTAGCCATATCAATTTAAGTATGATATGCGAAAATGAAAGAGAATTCACATGGGTAAATATTAAAGAACTAGAAAGTTCTTTACGAATTCTCTTATGTTGCTTGTTCTCATTAATTAATACCAACTAAAATTGGGATTGAGTCCCATGAATGCTGGAAATATCAATGGTGAATATGGGCCCATTCATCTGCCATGTATACCATATAAGATGAATCTATGAGATGGTTACATGTGCAATTATTATTAACCCGCAACCTGCTGTTTGCGAGGTAACTTGCTCAATAATTTAATTTCGAGCATAATTTTCAGATTTTCTATTCAAGATAGTTCATCTTGATAAGTTGGTTTCGTTTAGCAAAATGATTTAATGAGTGCCTTCACTTAATATTTAAACTATTGCTTTTGAGAATAACGTTATCTATATCAATTTGATATACGTTATATACGAAAGTATATTACATTCACCCCTCGCAAGTGGTTCAGGGTCAGGAACCAAATAATTACATCTTATTATTATCGATGTACGGTGTATATTTTGATTTACACCATAATGCACAAAGATGGGTTCCCAAAATTGAGGAAGAAAGATAGCTTTTCTAACATGAGGGGGAGACATGATAAATAGTTGAGAAAAAGTTACGTTGAAAGAATTATTATTTGTACATCTAGATCCTCGAATAAGATAATATGGGCTTGAAGTTCATAAAAGATAATTCATCTATAATGCAAAGCATGCCAGACGCATTTGTTGATCCAAAGAAAGTAACTATATTCTCATTACAAATGCTCCTATTATGTCCTAGAAGGACAAAGTCTATGGTACGCTTAAAGCATATAGACAAATCGTTTCAAATAAATTTCTTGATAAAGAAGATGAGCAAATGATCAAAATGATCATAATAAAGGAGGCAGGTGATCTAGAAGATCACATGACATAACACTTCATAAAATCTCAGGAGAGATTCAGGTACCTAAATATATTAATGAAGAGATCTCTATGTTATGTCTTTATGAAAAAAAATATTGGAACCGATACAAAATGTTTGTCGATGACATCTATCATAGCGCTAAATATAGATGAGGATCTTAAGTCTATCGAATACAGACAAAAAATAAATATTGGCCAAATGGAAGAGACACAATTCGAAAGAATTGGTTTCACATTAAAGACATGTAGTTTTTGACATGTAGTTCAAACACTCGAAAGTATAAAGTCAATGGTGTGTGCAATCACTTTCATGTATCTTATATGTCTGGCATGACATGAAAACTTGATATGCATCTAAAGTCCATTCATATGCTTATATGACTTAACTTATATGACAATCCCTGAAGGATATTACTTAAAGCATATAGAATTCTTGGTCATGAAGTACTACATCCTAAGTGCAGTTTGTGCACATTTGTATCTTGTTATAACTATAAGCATGATAATGTGATAGCGAGGATTTTCAAGGTGAAACATATTCATTGAAGTTAATATGGATGATTTATTCATCAAATCTCTGCTGACGTCAACCTTCAAGAAGCTAGTGCACAAAATTGGGATGCGAAGGCTCAAGGATGTGAAATGATGCTCTCATCAGGGGGAGTTAATACGCGTTGTACTCTTTTTCCCTTACAAGGTTTTGTCCCAATGGGTTTTTCCTTGCAAGGTTTTTTTAACGAGTCAACCAAAAGGCGTATTATTAAACATGTGTACTCTTTTTCCTTTACTAGAATATTTTTCCCAGAGGGTTTTATTTTGGTCAAGGTTTTAACGAGGCACATTATTTACTGAATAGACATTCAAGGGGAGTGTTATAAATAGAATTCTATTTAAGGTGAATGTTTATATTTTAGAGAGATCTTAGGGATTTTACTTGGTGGCTAAGTCACTCTTTCCCAATAAATAGAGGGGTCTCATTCCATTGTAATTCATCCCAAAATTCAATAAGAATTTTCTCTCCCTCTTTATCTGCAATATTGTTTTTTTCTTTTATTGTTTCATAACATGAACAAAAATATGTACAAAAGACTGACAAAGGTTCGATACAAAAGAAAAGAAAAAATACAAGTCCTAGCTATGCTTGGGGGCGACTCCTTCCTCAGGGGAAGCTTTTTCCTCGGACCCCTCTTCATTATCGGACTCGTCCTTACTACCATCATCATCATCGTCATCGTCATCGTTGTCGGAAGAGGCTAGTTTCCTGGCATCAGCTTCGTGCATCTTAGCTTGAGTTATCTCCTCAGAAAGGTCGAAGCCTCGAGCATGAATCTCCTCGAGGGTCTCCCTCTGAGATTGGAACTTAGCCAGCTCATCAGTCCATTGTGCTCGATCGGTAGCCTTCCTCAGCTGAGTTTGGGCAGCCTTGGCATCGGCTAGGTATATAGCCACCGACTTGTCAGCTGGGGCCTTCATTTTATTGGCCTCAGTTTGGGCCTTAGCCAGTTCGGCCTCAAGCTCCTCCATCTTTCTTACCTGAGCCGAGCATTTCTCCCCAGTACTCCGAAGTTGAACCTCTGCCGATGACAGTTGGGATAAAGCAGCCTCTTTCTCCGCAGCAAGGCGGTCCATGCCCTCCTTCCACCGATGGCAGTCAGCTTTAACTTGATCGACCTCCCCCAGAAAAAGCTCGATCTTTTCAATTTTCTGCTACAACTGAGACATCGAGATATTAGCCTCAACCCTTGGATTGAGCCAGTAGTTTTCAAAAGAAGAGTTACCTGCTCGTTTAGCTTGGTCTCCTCCTTCTGGGCCTTGGCCAAGTCAGCTCGGAGGTCCCTGAGTTCTTCATCCTTCTGCCCACAGAGGAGCTTGAGAGCATTTCTCTCCTCCGAAATCTTCTGAAGCTCGGCCTCACATTGGTTCAGGTCGGCCCCAGACTTGTAAAAGGCATATATGAGAAGAAAAATATAAGTTAGATTGAAGGAAGGAAAAGAAAAAGAGAATTACAACAACGAAAATTAACATTTCCTCGAGATATAAGGTGTTGGGCCTCTTCAAAGAGGGTAGACACATCGTTAAGGTCAGAGGCATCATCTACCCCAGTAAAGCAATCCCGAAAGGATCCTCTTCACTGGGGACTCTGCCTATGTCGGGGTCCTCATGGCCCGAGCCTCTTTTATTGCCTCCTCGGTGAAAGCGGGTAGAGAAGGCGAGTGACCTTTTGTCACTGCCCCGAGCGAGTCACTCGGGGCGCTTTGTTCGGATCTGGGGGTTTCAGAACCGGCCCCCTCCCGTATGTTCGTTGTTGGTCAAGGGATAATATCAACCTTAGGCGATTCGGGGTCTTCGCCTGAATGTTTCTTCAAAGCCTCCTAATGATGAGGCTGGATTTCGACAACCGCCTCTGGCTTTGAGGTCATAGCGGCCTCGGCGGTCTTCCTTGGTTGAATTACCAACACCGAGTCATCTCCCTCTTCTTCTTCTTTCAGCCTTTGGACTGAATCTATGGTGAGAGGAATGACTTTCCTTCTGGTCCTTCGAGTTGGAGCACTTTTGTGTTTGGGGTCCTCGGATTCAGAGACCCTCTTCCTCTTGTTATCATTCCCCGGTTTCGGAACCAGGGACTTAATCTCTTCCTCGCCGCTTAGAGGCCTCAAAATCGTGGCCTTGTTCACGCCTGCACAAAAAGAAACTTAGTGAGGAAAAGAAATATGATCGGCACCTCAGAAATAAGGAAGAAAAACTCACATTGATTCTTTTCCTCCCATTTGCCCTTTTCCAAGTCACGCCAACAGTGCTCGGCATAAGAGGAAGTCGAGTCCAACTTCTGAACCCAGTCCTCGAGGTCAGGAACCCCTCGAGGCATCGGGGCAGCGCTGCATATCAAATGAAGATGTTAAATAAAGCAAAAAATAGGAACATGGAAACTAATGAGTAAAGTGTTACTTCCGCTCGGGGTTCCACTTCTAAGGGAACGACAGTTTCTCCTTTGGGATAAGGTCACAGTAGCTTAACAAACTGACTCATCCATCCCCGGTCCTTGTCCTCATCGATACTAGAGAACAACGCCTTGGTTTCTTGACGTTGAAGCTTGATAAACCCTCGAAAGATTCAGGGTTGATACGACCTGATGAGATGGTTGAGGGTGAATGACAGCCCCTCGATTTTACTGGAGAAGAACTGGAGCATGATTACGATGCGCCTGAAGGAAGGATAAACTTGGACAAGGGTCACTTGGTAACTCTTGCGAAAATCTACGATAACTGGATCGAGGGGACCCAACATGAAAGGGTAAGTGTAAACACTTAGAAACCCCTCCACGTGGGTGGTTATACTTTCTTCAGGAGAAGGGATATGTACGATGACTTTATCCCCCCAGTTACAATCCCTCTTTACGTCCTCGAGATATCCCGCTATTATCGACCAGATATATCTCGACACGTGTTGTATCGGCTAGGGACCGATGGAGGGTTCTCAACTTTGAAGTTGGATTTTAGGACACACGGGCCAGGAACATACTCACTAGGGAGTGGTTCCTCCGGTGTTTTATCACCGGTCGTCCGGGAAGAAGAATAAGAAGTATTTTTCTTTTGTGGAACGGTTTTTGATATTTTCGCCATTATACGAGTAGAAGAAAGAGGAAGATTTTAAGTTTTGGTGGTTTGAAACTAATGGAGATTACCTAAGGAGTGATGAAGGAGAAGAGATTGAGAGAATCGAAGACTTAGAGAAATTGATGAAAATGAAAGTAAAAGCTTGATTCAACAAAGGAGTCCATATTTATCGAATTACGGTGACGGTTCAACGACGCTAGTAGTCGGCCGCCCACTGACGCGCATTAATGGTTTAGGGAACTGTACCGATGGGACGTTTCGGTCACTTTCATTGCTTACGTCATGAGGATAACATCACTATCTATCGAGGTCATAATAAAATCGAGGCTCAAATGGTTTCTTATCATTATATTCTAAGAAACGAGGGGACTATCATGTATATGATAGAAATTGGGGCTACTCGATTTCACTTTTCGGTCATGATTGGGACATTACATCGAAGAGCTAAGACGTCGAGGCCGAGATCGAAGCCTCTATCCAGATCAAAGTCAATATCAATCGAGGCCAGAAGAGACAGTCTTCGAGTAATATCGGGATAGTATTGTAACAGAAAGGGCGAGATATCCGCGATTGATCGAGGATCGTGGCGTGAATTCCGGAACGGATTAAATCTATACCGGTTAATTAGCTATTTATACGATTTCCTACTGTAATTAGAAGTACACCTTAATTAGAACTCCTCTGCTATATAAATAGGAATTTCATTCATTTGTAATCATCATTGCTCACTGAGAAAAATATATACAACCATTTCTTTCTTGCTTATTGCTCTACTTATTGTTCATATGAGTTGTTTTATTCTTTAATGTTCTTACTATATCACCTCGAGGTTACTTTAATTCGAGGTCGAGGTTTTACTTACACACTGGTTTGATTTATTTTACAGTCTAATTCATCTATTTATTTTTTCGTTTATTAATTGGTATTGGACGAAATCACATATCCTTAAAACCACAATATAAGTTTAATTGTTATCCAAATTTTAGGGCAAACAACTAGATAAAGTGAACTTGAATTGACTGTATCCACTGTCGGTCTAGAATGAAGTTATTCGGGAAAGAGTGGGAGTAACCTCCGTGGAGCACAAGATGCGGGAGTCGAGGCTGAGATGGTTAGCCATGGAGAGTTTGCGAAGAGGTCGAGGTAGGCCTAAGAAGTACTGGGGAGAGGTGTGATATTCGGCCAAAAATGCATACCTATTGTTGCCTCATATTTTAGTACTTTTAATCGTCTTTGAGTATTAATTATATTACTTTATGCTTAATATTATATTTTAACTGTGTAGGAATAAAGTGGTGTGAAGATGAAGAGATTTGGAGCAAAATTGAATAAAATACAGAAGAAAAAAAAGGAAATAAAAGAATAAAAAAATAGGAGACAAAGGGGTGACACCCTATGGTGTTTGTCCCCCCCAAATATAAGACAAGAAAATGAGGAAATCCAATTGAAATTGCAAAAAAAAAAAAAAAAAAAAGAAGTTACTGCTTTGTGCGCCAGGGCAAGCGCTAGGCGCTGCCCTGGACGCTCGGAGCGGGGACTTGTCCTGTTTCGTCCGGAACTTGGTTATTTCGGGCCTAAACATCTCCAACTTGTTTCCTAAACGTATTTTGGAGAAGGGGGCATGATCTTTAGAGAAGAACAAAAGTACGAAACACTTAGGAGCACGGATTTGAGCAATTCTTCCATTCTTTCTCTTGTGTTCATTAATTTTATGTTTGAAAATATTAATTTTGTTGATTATATGAACATGAGTGTCTAAGAACCTTATTGTTCTAGGGTCATGGGTATACATGAATGTTGAAGTTTGAAGTTTAATTTGACGAAGTTGATTTTATCATATTGGGTTGTTTATTTAATTTTGTTTTTAATTTTTTTGCTGAGTAACTAACGTGAAATACTATCTACGAATCTAGAGTTGAACTCGAAAGTGGGAATTCTAGATTGCATATAGAATTAAATATAGCAGGTTCTTGAACTCGGGCATCGGGGAATGGATTTGCAATTAGGATAGACATATACCTTATTGCCTTGCTTGGTTAAAATACATGAAGTTTAAATGCATTCTTGTTAATCTTGATTCCATAGACATATAGGCATTAAGTTAACTTGAATAGGCGAGTAAGAATTGGACAGATTCTTATGAGTAATATCAACCCTGTCAATCAACAATCCAGATAAATAAATTAGTCATTTTAAGCCAAGAACGCAACACGATTGTTAGCTAACCCGTGACCCTGAAATATTATCTCCTATTGATTGTTATCCGAAATTGTTTAAGTGTTGTGGTTGATTTCTAGTTATTTCATTACTTGATAGTTTTAGGTAGTAAATTAGTAAATTATCTATTTTGTGAGAAATATCTTGAATCGATAAGTTAATTGAGTTTGAATCAGTTAAAAGTTAATCATAAGTCTTCGTGGGAACGATACTCTATTACTTGACGACCACGTATACTTGCGTGAGTGTGTTTGGTCGCAACAAGGTGATTAGACAGGACACGGCGCTGCTTCAGCTCACTGAGTACATGACCCTTGATAGGAGGGTGTGGAGGTCGAAGATTAAGGTAGAAGGTTTGGGTGGTTTTTAGTTGCTCACCGATTGTCTTAGTAGCACGCATGTCCCTTCATATTCTTAGATTTTTATTGCGTTAGGTGGTTTTGTTCGCCTCATGTATTGTATTCCATGTTGCTATTATTTGGTACTACTTATCCTTTATCTTCCCCTTTTTCTTTTCCCTTCCTTCTTTCTTCCTTTTTTGCTTTCCTCCTCTTCTTCTTAGCCTTCATGAGCCGGGGGTCTATTGGAACCGGCATCTCTACCTACATTAGGTAGGGATAAGGTATGCGTACAGACTATCCTTCCCATACACTACTTGTTGGGAACATACTGGGTTTGTTGTTGTAAGGTTAGAAAAAATTTCTCAAACTGTTTTGTTTGCGGCTGTCAGAATAACTTTTCCAGTTTGTTTGGGACCGAGACAGGAGTAGTTTTTATTGTTGTTGTCATTGCCGTAGTCATAAAGGTCAAGTCAATGAACTAGTAATAGCAAATACTTAACTCCCACCAGGTCTGTTTACACCAAATCAAATATTTTAATTTCAATACTCGCTTGATGTAAACATTCGATGTAGTAAATTTTTACCGTAGTAATTGATTAATGTTTAACTCACTTGATAGTGGGAGTGATCGTATCACTATATTTAACTCAAACTGTTCATATAGTCAAACATATAAATTCATAATAAGTATGCACTTATCTGAGTGGTGAATGCAAGATATTTAGGGGCCGTCTGGTATGAGGTATAAGAAGGTATAGTGTTGGTATAAAAATCTAATACCACCTTAATACTTCGTTTGGTTAGCAAACTAGGTATAAATTATCTCAGGATTAAAATTAACACCGGGATAACTTATACCTTATAGAGAGGGGTAATTAGCACCGGTATAACATATACATTCTTCTTACATGAAATTGTCATATTTAACACAAAATACAAAACAATAGATAAAAAACAATCCCAACATAACTAATTCCAGCATAACTTATACCAATATAACTTATCCCAACATAAACCGTATTCAAACCAAACGATCCCTCAGTGTTTAATAATTTAGAATCTTAATTTCGTCTTCATCATAATACTGGTTTATGTTTACTTCATTTCCTTTTCACGATAAAAGGAAAAGAGTAGAAAGATTTATTTTCTAAAATAAAAAATAAAAAGAAATTCGATGCACTATGTCTTGCTATACACAAGATCCTGGAAAGAATCGGACTAAAGATATCCAAAAGGTCTAATTAAATATTCAGATATCTCTTTATATGGAGTTATGGAGTCGCTTCTGCCATACACCTCTTTCCCAAAAAGAATTTCGTGTATTTAAGAGAAAGTGCAATCAATTAACTTGTACAAATTATATAGCCTTATACTGATTCATCAAACCCCTGGAAGCTTTAGGCGAGTGAATCCCTTAACTAATTTAAATGCCATAGCCAGGTTCCTACATTAGCATCATCATCAAGACCTTGAAGGTCACTCATTTGTACGGAAATTAATTCACTTCTCAACAATAAATTCTTTAATTTGTATTCCAGTATGCCGAGCACCTCCCTGTACTAGTAGGCAAACCTCATCACCAACTTTGAGTGAGGTCACAGGAATTGTTGTTCGTTGATATCCCTCGTCTGCAAAAATATATGGAATGTTAGACCCTCTTTCTTATTTAACCAAGAAATCCTGAAAGTTAGTGAACCACGGTTCAAAGCTCTCCACTTAAATACCAGTTGTTTATGTATGGCAAGATTCGAATTGCGCTTAACCCACACATCACCTATAGCGCTCTTACCACCCGACCAAAGCCGTAGAGTATATGGGATGTTAAACCTCAAAAGGAGCAACTAGAGAAAAAGCTGTTGCACCTCAAAGATTTACCTTCAAGGGGAGAGACTAATCCAACTGTTTCCGCATTCTGCAGGAGTATAGAGTAACTTTCATTTTCGGATTCTACCTGCATTATACAATTTCCCAATCAAAGTAGACATTAGGGTCAATTAGACAAATGTTCTCGGCTAAAAGATTAACCCAGTCAAAGAGTTTTGACACTTATCCTAACATTTTCATGTATGAACAGGTTACAAGTTGCAGATGCTGAAACTATTGTTAAGAACAGTTCTATGACTTGCACGACAGAGCTAAACCTAAAGGACGTTTTCCAACTGATCATTTGCTGGTGCACTCATGCCTCACGCCTAATTCTTTCACTCTTGAAAACAAGAAGTTTCATCCAGAAGTTAAATACTTCAAGTACACCAAATGTTTGCAGATAGCAACTTTGTTTTTTGACGAAAAAAGAAAAAACTATGGTATCCTTGTCAAACTACGGCATCCAGCTAATTTGTTCTACTATCCTACTTGAGATTCCTTATGATTAATAGTTGTCTCATGCTTGTATCCATAGTCACACTATGTCAAAGTTACACGAGCACACATCTCAATCGTTAAATAAGCAAGCAAAGACGGTACAGAACATTTTATTTAGCAAAAGGTGGAATGCATCACACACCTTTGCTTCCACAAGGATAAGTGGTCTAGTCTCAATCTTTACACGTCCAACAATAGCTGTTCGCTGCATACCTCTTTGATCAACCACAATGACCTCTTTGCCAGACTTGAGCTCCGAGAGATAGCTAGTCTTTCCTCCTGGAACAGCAATATATGCATGAACAGGCCCCTGCCAAAGTCCAAACAATTGTCATATATTCTAGTTTGAGATGCATTACCACAATTCAACTCACTGAAAAGAGTTAATGTCAAGGATTTGGAACAAATAGCTTATAGAAGTCACTACCAGGGAAATGCAATTAAGGTAATAGTAGAGTTCTTCTCTAGGAAGTTAGCATCAAGCCCCAGTTTGTGAAGGTAAACTATTTTACAAACCACCAGAAATGCTCATGAAACTTTGAAATAACCAAAGACACTTTCACCATCAACTTATCCGTTCAATGTTAGTTCTAGCTTTTCCATTACTGAACATTTAAATGGCTTAGTACGAGACGCACCGCATTAACTCGAAAAGGCCGGCTAGAAATGTAATTTGACTCCAAGCATTCAGAGTGAACAAGGAAAAGGCCTCTTGCAAAGGATCCAACCTAAGGAAAAAACAACAAAATGAAATTGAAATTCCATAAAGTAAGATGCAAAAATGAACCCATATGTAAACAGTAAACAACAAGAAATAGACAGAAAAATAGGAGCAAACCAGAAGTCCTTCACCAGGTCTCATGAGGCTACAAATATCCACACAGACACGGTCACCCATTCCAGTCGTTTGAACACGAGTTATTTTGGCTTTGGTCAAGTTCAACAGACTGTCTACTTCATGTCTTCTGTCAAAATAACCCTAACAATGATAACTGACATCAAAATAAAATCTTCGCCAAGGAAGACTGCCCTTTCTAAAAGGCACTACCTTCAGGTCAAGGATTGCCCCGACATCCTCAACTTTCATTACTACACCACCCAAACCGTGTTCCAAGGCCTGGCAAAGAAGAAAGGATGAGTGAAATTTGGCCCCTTTTTAGCAAATTTCCACTTTAAACGCCTTAAAGTCCTCTACTTTGTGCGAGAAATTACTTCCTTATGACTTAAAAAGTTCAACCACCTCAAGAAAGACTTGAGCTTCTGACTGTGTCTTTGAGACAGCAAGTACAGTTTTCTGAGTGCCTTGAAAAGCCGCAACAATGTTTTCTGCAGGTATCACCTATGGAATAAACAAACACAAACCAGCGGTTGAAGTGGACTCATATAAGATGGAGAAGTTAATGTACTTGGAGCGATGCAAGGGTCAGCCAAATAAAACAACTAGAGGCAGAACCAGAATGAACCATACAAATTCTTACGCTAATACATGCAACCCAACTCGTCCACCCCACCTATGGAACAAATACAAATAACTTTGTGAAGAAGAAAAGCAATAAGTACCTGCCAATCTAATAGATCAACAACAACATTATCTGCCTGCTCCTCCAATATCTGTAGCTGTTCTAACTGCTGAGGAGAAGAAACCTCAGCAAATGCAGCAACTCTCTGATGCTCGTGATCAAAGAGATCCCGTTCTTTAATAAAAAGAGGAGATATCATTGCAATTGCTGCACGTGATAGAACCAGAATTGCAGCGGAATAATCAAACATTATATAAAACCTCACAGTTCTAATTCCAAATGCACATCCATGCTCAATATTCATAGGTAATCTGGAAGAAAACATGTATAGGATATAGAATCAGGAAAAGCCCCTCTTGTTTCTCATAATCGAGTCTGGGAATTCTGAATTTTGCCACGTACTATCAAACACATAAATTCTCACTAATACATCTTGGCAGGTCTGGGATTTAAAGACAATGGTTACTTGTTTATTCCTGGAAATTTGGGGTACATTTCTCCCAATTCGAAGTTTTCTTCGGAAAGTTCAATTTATTTTTTTAACAAGGAAAATAAAAGGTTCAAACTTCACTTATCATAAAATTAAGAAAAAGAGAGAAAAAAGGTTTGAACTTTTAGCGGAAAAAACACCTTCAATTTTAGAAAGTTTAAACCTTATTGACTACAACATACAATGTGTGTTTCAAAAAAAAAACATACAATGTGACAATGAAAAGAAATTGTGACTATGCCAGGGTAGCACAATCTGCTCTCTCGCAACCACTACTCTAATAAAAAACACCTAATACCCCACTAAATATAAGTCACCAAACTAATACATAAAGAGGCGGATGTAGCGTACTGACTACCATTTCAATCGATCCCAGTACGTTTGATACGTAGTATAGGTATATATGTGAAAAAATAATAGAACTATTAAATTCTGAATCCATAATTTTAAAGGTACAATGAGTTCAGTGCTAAAACCCTTAAGATTGACCTCCTCAAGCTTAGTCCCGGATCCACCTCTAAATTACATATACATATTTTTTCAAATTTGCTTTAGTCGGTGTACATATATTCATTGCTTAAATTCTGGATCCACCTTAGCTCAAATCAGAACAAGTTGTGCCTCATCTTTTATGACGGTTATGACTCATTTAACTAATACATGACATCATAAAGAACTTTTACATTATCATGTACATGTTGTAGCAGGTAACCTGCCTTATTTGCCTTATTTTCAAAATTACGGATACCACTTTATTAGAAGAGTTACCTGTAGATATCTTTTGTGTGACACGATAGTATAAAATTCTTTTTAGACTTTCGGTGTATATAAGTTAAACTCTACAGTTTAATTCATGTGCTCAGTCAGTGTATAGATTCTTTAATCTATCTGATTAAGTTCACTTACAACAATTGGTAAATCTTACTAGTAGCTAAGCCTAATACAGTAACCTGGATAATAGAAGAAGAACTTGTTATAACCGGTTACATTGACTTAATGGTGTAAAAAGATTTTACATTGTCAGTATATATAACTTAAGTTCTAAACTCTATACATATTTACCAACAGGGGCGGATGCACGTGGAACGAAGCAGTGTCACGCGACACCGCTTCGTCCAAAAATTTATGACATATATGTAGTAATACAGTACGGACACCACTTGACACATACTGCAATTTGGCACACTGAGTAAGTTCCTAATTTTTCTCTAGGAGGTCAGAGGTTCAAACCACAACTAGATCAATATTTTTGTCAAATATTTGAGAGAGCTCCTATTGCTAAAAATTGTAGTTAGGTACAACTAAACTCGTGACCTTTTCTAACTTAAGACTCAACAAAACCAATGCACTGAGGCTAGGGATGGCAATGGAGCGAGGTAGGGTGGGGCGGGGCACGGGCTTAATGGGCGGGGCACGAGAAGACTTAAAACGGGACAGGGCAGGTGAAAAAGTAGTTTCAAAAAATAATAAGCAGGGCAGGGCAGGTGATGGGGGGAACAATCTTATTTGCTTGGACTAGAAATGCAAACATGTTCCGTACAAATATAGAACTTCATATTATACAAGCACAGCCTTTGCAGTTCCTCCTCAGCCTTCGGTACTCTTCTCAATATCTCTGTTGTCAAGGTTTTGCAAAAAAAAATCTATCTGCTAATTTCATCCTTTTGCCATGAAATTATCAAGCATATCTTTGAAAAGGAAAAATATCTTTGCTATGATTAAATTTTCTGTACATGTGAGTATTGTGATATTTTATGCATAGGTGAGTAGGAATCTTTGACGAGACGAGGGTCGGTGTTAATGAGAGGCTGGAGGTTTGGAGACAGGCCCTCAAGTCAAAGGGTTTCAAATTGAGCAGGTCTAAGACAGAGTACCTGGAGTGCAAGTTTAGCGCTGAGTCGAGTGAGTAGGCAGGGACGCGAGGCTTGGATCTCAGGTCATCCCCAACAGGGACAACTTCAAGTACCTTGGGTCGGTGATTCAGGGGGACGGAGAGATCAACGAGGACGTCACTCATCGTATAGGGGCGGGCTGGATGAAATGGAGGCTTGCTTCTGGAGTCTTATGTGACAAGAAAGTGCCACCGAAACTCAAAGGTAAGTTTTATAGAGTTGTGGTTAGACCGGCCATGTTGTATGGGGCAGAGTGTTGGCCGGTTAAGAACTCCCATATTCACAGGATGAAGGTAGCGGAGATGAGAATGCTTAGGTGGATGTGCGGGCACGCTAGGATAGATAGGATTAGGAATGAAGAAATTCGGGCGAAGGTGGGCGTGGCCCCGGTGGATGATAAGATGCGGGAAGCGAGGCTCAGATGGTTCGGGCACGTGCAGAGGAGAAGCCTTGATGCCCCGGTAAGGAGGTGTAAGCGGATGGCGGCGGTGGGTTCGAGAAGGGATAGAGGGCGGCCTAAGAAGTATTGGGGAGAGGTGATTAGGCAGGACATGGCAAGACTGCGGATTTCCAAGAACATGGCCCTTGATAGGAAGGTCTGGAGGTCAAGCATCAGGGTTGTAGGATAGGGGGTACTAGAGCTTTTCTTACTTCATTCCCGGGGTGAGGCGGGGTTGGATAGGAGTGATCTTAGATGGCTTATGGATTTTATTGAGCCCTCACTATACTTGTCGTTTATCTTAGCCCTGGACGGTAGATTCTGGATAATATTATTGCATGTCATTTATTTTATGATTTTTTATGCTTATGTTACTATTTCTACGATTTCTGCTGAAGTTATTAATGAATTGTCTTTTTTTTTCTTGTTTTTATTTCTGTTTTCCTGAGCCGAGGGTCCATTGGAAACAGCCTCTCTGCCTTATCGGGGTAGGGGTAAAGACTGCGTACGCATTACCCTCTCCAAACCCCACTTTGTGGGACTTTACTGGGTAGTTGTTGTTGTTCGGAGTAGGAATCTTTGAAGTTTGATCTCCTTCCAATCCCATAATCTCGTCATACCTCTTTTTGTTTAAAATTTCTTTGTTAATTGATAAATAATAAAATTTGTACTTTCTTTTTTGTTAAGTTCTTTGTTTTATGAGTATTAAAAATATCGCTTAATCGAGATAAGATATCGAATTAGCATTTAGTTCTAATCTCGATGTCATATTCAAAATATCAATAAATTAGAAAATTCTAGTACTGATAAGCTTGTTTAATTTAGCAAAACTGTGACAAATTGCACGAAAGGTATTCTTACCCGAATACCAAATGTAAACTTTGCATGAATAATTTTTGGGAAGATAGAAAAAGAAAAACATTCGGCTAATTAATAAGAGAAAAGGTGAAAAAAAATAAAAACAAACTTAAACAAGGCAGGGCGGGGCAGGGCATAGCGGGGCGGGGCAGGCCAAACTTTTTTGAAAATGCTAAATAAGGCTGGGCAGGGTGGGTCAAAATCTTAGCGGGTCAAGGCTTGCCCTGCCCCGCCCCGCCCTGCCCTGTTGACATCCCTAACTGAGGCTATTTCTAGTTGAGTACTATGATAATTAAATTTTTTACTGTATTCTTCTAAAATTATTGACACTGCTTGCGAAAAATCTTGTGTATGCCCCTGTTTACCGTAACGATTCCCCTAAGGGAATTGCCATGAAAAGAGCTAGGCGAAACTATAAAGAAGAAGAAAGGAAAATACAGACAAAAAAGATAGGTTTTCATTCAACATATGTTGTACAATGAGTCTAACAGAGTATGAACTAACTAGTGGGATAACTAATGAAAATAACATAAAAAGTAGGACTAAACTATAAATGCTGAAGCTTCATCCACTTCTTTTCAATGTACTACTTTGGGAGCTCAAGGTACCACCATTACAAACAACTGAAAATATACAATTAAAAAAAAAACTTACAAGACCAATCAAGGGCAAGATCTTGACGATTGGAAGGGAAGATGAAAGTATTCCAACCTCTCTCTACAGCAGCAGTCATCACTTGCTTGTTCTCTGTCCATATCCATACTATTTTCTTCGACTTTGATGTTGAAATTGCACACATTTTAGCCACTCTATTAACACCTTTTTTACTGGAGAAATCAGCGTGTCTGCAATTTTTCCATTTACCTACAAAATATTAATCAGAAAAAAGAAAACATTTGATTGATACTTTGTATTGTTGTGATTTACAAAACCTATTTAAATAGTAACTAAGAAATTGTGAGTTGAAGTACCTGCAACGTTAGGGTAAGAAACAGAAAGTGAAGGTAAGACTATAGCCATTTCTGTTGATAGCACCGTTCCTGTTTTTCTCTATGTAGTAGATTACATTTTTGTCCCCACACGAAAATGTGTGGTTTCTAGGGGTGGGCATAAAATCCGAAAAATCGAATTCCGAACCGAATTAATTCGGTATTTCGGGTTCGGTTATTTCGGTATTTCGGGTTCGGTTATTTCGGTATTTCGGTATTAATTTTTCGGTATTTCGGTTCGGTTTTCGGTATTACAATTTTAAAAATTCGGTATATCGAATATACCGAATATACCGAAATTTTAAGTATATATTTTTTTGGACCCTACCTATACTAACACACCTAGTGTCCAACCCAATGTAATTCCCATTTCCCGTCGCCCCAAGCCCAGCCCAATGTAATTCCTAGTTGGTACTTCTTGTGCTTGTTCTAGACTGCTGTGAATCATAGTGAATGTGATGTAGCGTTTGTAGCGTTTATAGAGCTGTTTCTAAATGCAACAGCTTTTGTAGCGTTTTAAGGCATTTTGGGTGTTAGTTCACTTTCTATTATGTTTTAGCTTTAGTAATTACTGCATCTTCTTAATTATTATCGTTTGTTCCTGCCAAAAGATATTTTCTACTCTATGTGCTCTTTTGGCGAAGGGTATAAAGAGGATATTTGCGTTGGTATTCATAAACCGAATACTTTACCGAAACCGTACCGAACCAAAATAATAAATACCGAACCGTACCGAACTAATTTGGTACGGTATTTGGTATACACAATTGATAAACCGAATACCGAAATACCGAACCGAAATACCGAATGCCCACCCCTAGTGGTTTCCATCTTTACCAGATTTCTCTTTGAGGTGGTTTGATTGGTCGCATCATAAACGGGCGGGGCGGGGCGGTCGGACAGGACAAAACATATAAATTATCCTACCCGATATATATTTAATACGGATAAAAAATAGGTTATCCATGGCTTTGTTAATATGATCACTTTTTGGAAAATTTCTAGTCTCCCAAACGAGAAACCCCCAATTTGAGACTTTAAAAATGTAAAAGTTAAACTCATTAGTTATCCATTGGTTAACCATTTCCTAAATGAATAATATGATTTTTATCCATATTTGACCCATTTTTAAAAAGTTCATTATCTAATCAATTTTTAATGAATAATATGGATGATTAACTGTTTTCTTTTATCGCAGTAAATAATTTCAAAGTTAAGTTGCACTGGTGTTGTAGATAATACTTTTAATTCAGATTATTTAAAAAATAGTTCTATTTAACTTAGCATTCATTGATAAATAAGTAACCTGCAACATATAGTAAAATCCATTACACCAGTCAATGTATATTACTTGAACATCTTTGTATTTAGTTGGTCACAAAATAAAACTGATTTTCTCACAAGTGATGCCGCTTTTGATTGGCGGTATTAAGGTAATATCCACAATATTTATGGGATTTATATATTATAGTACATGGAATAAGAATATATGTATGCAACAAAAGTATTTAAAGAATTCAAGGATCATTTGATTCACATATTAATTATGAGAAAATTATAACAAACAAATTGTTTATACGGTGAATAATAATGAAAGAATTGTTATACAGCATAATAACGAATAACGTACGTATTGTTTTGAATAACAATACATAAAATGTCATGCAAAGGTTACCTACTTTAAGGGCCGTTTTGCCTATAAACACTTTTATCTCCGCATTGACTAACACACATATTATTTTCTTGACATTTTATCTAAGCATAAGTAATATCTTAAAATAACTTAATTCGGGTATTTGGTACACATATTATTTTTTGACATTTTATCTAGCATAAAGTAATATATAAATACAACTTAATTCGGGTATTATTTAATGTCACCAACCCACCGTTGCATAAACTATTTTCTTTTGTTTCCCACAAAGTGCTAAATAAGTAATGCATAACTGAATTTTTTTTTGTATAAAAGTGATTCAATAATTTATATATAACAAAAAAATATTTTTGTTCTATTTGCACGATATAATTATCAACGAGGAATTAAACCTTCTTCTCTCAACCTAACTGTTACATCCCACAATATTACGTCGATATTGCGTCTCGCAGTACTATATTACGATGATGTTACGCTTCGCAATATTAAATTATGACGATGTTGTACCTTGTAGTATTGTACGTTGAATTTTCTGTAAAGTAATTGACATTAGTCCAAGAAAAAGATTATTTGGAGATTATAAGGATTATGCTATTTCAAACAAGTGATGAATAAATTCGTGAAGGTGAGCAGGGAAGTAAGTCAAAGAAAATAAATTTTCGTCCAAGTTTGGCATGTTGGGATAAAATTCGGGTCGAGCGTTAATACCCAGTATTTATGGACTAGTACCATACAAGGTACCACATGGCCATGATAGTAAGGTGTATAAAGTATATTAAAAATGTATAGTATTTTAAATAATTTGAGATAATTCTTAATTATTTGGATAATTGATTAATTACAGAGTAACGAGACATTACCTAATTAACTAATAAATTTGAATAATGATTAAGATCCCTACTTCACCCCCTCGTGGAAGATTTTCCTTAAACAAATTGTGACTCATGCATTAACTAATATACGTGGCCCAAATTAGTTATATAATGATTTTCAAGTTCCAAATAGTTTATAAATACTCCTGAACTACTTTACTCTATGGGAAGGTGTTTAGTTGGATACCTGAAGTCTCTCATGGTAGTAGTAGAGTAATTAATGTTCTTTGCTATGTTACCATCATGTTAAAGAGGCTGGCTTTACAAGTACTAGCAAACCAGTAGAGCTTGAGTAATATTTCCAAAGAACATCAATTTGGACCTCATCATGAAACGGGGATGCTAAGAACAGTTTAAGGGTTACTTCACAGTTTGGTTTTCAAAAGAAAAAGGAGAAGAGCCACAGTATGATACATTGTCCCTTTAGCACTTAATGCAGACAACCTGAAGAGAAAGAAACTGGCGAGCTTTTTAAGGCGTAAAATTTAGCTTCATATAGATTAAAGAATATTCAAATTTTTGGAATGCATTTCAGGTTCCAATTGACGTGGATGACGATTCTTGGTTCAGGACAATTTATGCGAAACATTCAAGATTTGTCAAAAGCTTCCAAGAATAAATCAATGTCCAATTTATCTAACACCCTCATCTAGTTAAACTTATTCTCTTATTTACCTTAAAGTATCTGGTTCTTTAGCAAATACAAGCATATATCATATAACAAAGGGGGTGACTAGAATACATTATCACGGATTTTTTTCCTACTCCAGGTATGTTAATGCTAAGCCCTTCCTTCACTTTGGCATGATAACGTAGTTAGATGTGTTTGATAACGAGATACAAAGAGAAATTCATATCTCGGAATTTATGTATATTTTCCTAGTCTCGTAAGTTACAATATTCTCCTTATCGAGGCTTCCTATTCAATTGAGTATTGTCTTCTTCCATTCAAGAGAGCATAGAGCCTATTTATACAGTATTACAGTATTTTCATTACCATCGAGCTATAATCGATGGGCAGGCCCCTATTGGGCAACCTCTGATCAGATGGTAAGTTATATACCGAACCTACTGTGGTCGAGTGCCTATGAGCGAGCCCAGTTGGCCGAGATACAGAGCCTAGTATGGCCGAGTGCCTATGAGCGAGCCTACTACGGCAGAGCTGTTATATATATATATATATATATATATACACCGATCCTTATAGGACCGGACAACTATTTTACTTACTATATTGAGAGAGTTGAGTCAGTATCAGCAGGTAAGCATATCTTCAGATTATCTTTGACTTCCAGCTACTTGTAGTTATTATTATCAGTTCAGTTTCAGCTTTCAGTATACTACCTTACATACTCGGTACATTATTCGTACTGACGTCCCTATTTCATGGAGACGCTGTGTTTCATGCCCGCAGGTCCCCATAGATAGATGGAGAGCCCTTCAAGGCTATCAGCTCAGCGGAAGATGTGGGTGCACTCCATTTTCTTCGGAGTTGCTCGTTTGGTTAGTATGATTTAGACGTGTATTACTTTGTGGCGGGACTCTGTCCCAACCTTTATGAAAAGTTATGTATTCTTAGAGGCTTGTAGACAAATGTCATGTACGTAAAAGATTGTATGGCTTTGTCGTCCTATGTTCAATATACGAGTGGATATTTGGTCTTATAGGGCCGTATGTCTTATGAATTAGTATCTCACGTTGTATTATGCTTATCTCATGGAAGCCTACCGATTCAGTTATCTACGATAGTATGATACATTATGTCGGTATTCGGTTGAGTAAGGTACCGCGTGCCCGTCGCGGCCCATCGATTTGGGTCGTGACACTAACACTGCCCCTAGGAGCACCCAATATACTAGTGTGATGCAAAAAAGACTAGTGTGATGCAATTTAAACCAGTTATGGACAGAATGCTGAGTAAAATCACGTCGTGGACTGCAAAGTTCTTATCTTATGCTGGACGTGTTCAATTGTTAAAATCTGTATTATTTTCTATTCAAATCTTCTGGTCGCAAGTCCTTTTTCTATCAAAGAAAGTCATGCAACTGATTGAATCATCATGCAGAAGGTTCTTATGGACTGGAGGAGCGGAAATGTCAAAGACAACTTTAATTTCTTGGGATCGATTATGTTATCCTAAATCTGCTGGGGATCTAGGATTACTGGATATATATGCTTGGAATAGAGCGGCCATATGCAAACATCTATGGAATGTATGTGGGAAAAAGGACAAACTCTGGATTAGATGGGTTCATTCTTACTATATCAAGCAAGGTAGAATATGGGATGCAAGAGTGGATAAAGCTTCATGGGTGGTCAGGAAAATTTTGAATGCAAAAGGAGCTTTTGAGCAAGCTGGATACAATGAAGAGCAGGTAACTCAAATGACTACATTCTCCACAAAAGGAATGTAGTGCAGCATTAGGGGAGACTTCCAAAAAGTTGACTGGAAGAGATTAATATGCAACAATCTAGGGGCACCAAGGTGGGTGTTCATTCTCTACATTGCTACTCATAGAAGATTGCTTACAAAAGATAGGCTCGCAAAGTGGAGACCTGTTGATGACCTGAAATGTCCTTTGTGCAACAATGGAGATGAATGACCATCTATTTTTCCAGTGTTATTATTCTGCTTCTATCTGGGACATGATATTGGGATGGCAAGGAATTAGTAGAAAATCTATGGGATGGCAGGAGTAAATGGGATAGGCCGTGAGGTATGGGCAGGGGAAATCTGTTAATGCTGCTATGTATAGAATGACGTTGTTCTAGAAGAGGAAGCGTAGCTGGCACGTTGAACCATGTCTGTCAACGGTGAAAGATAGCCCTAAAGTGAGGGCCCCGAAGATAGTATTTCTCAACTGTCGATCGACGTGACAATCATGCCTGCTTGACAAAGCCTTTTTTGGCTTGCTGCTTGTATTGTGTATGTCATGAGAGGAATATGAGATTGTTTCAACACAAATGGCGAACTACTGAGATGTTGGAAAGGAAAATTATTCAACAAGTTCATTGTAGAGGTGCGAGGTTTCCTAGATTGCATAGAAAGATGGTAAATATGAAGTTTTATCCTTAGTAGGGAGTGATAGAAGTCTTAGAGTGATTGAGACGAAGTGTAGTTTGCTAGCTTGGGGTTGTATGTATGTCCAAGACTGCAAGTTATTTTGTTTTTATCTGAGTTGTATATATTTACTTGATAAATAAAAAGATTTTAGTTACCAAAAAAAAAATATACGTTGTGTAGAGTGGCTGAAAGTTCAATTACACTAAAAGTTAAAACCGACATTAATTCGCCAAATCAAGGTTCATCTCATACAAGAATATTGAGTAAATGATTGATGCATCAGACTTAACTCTATCTTCTTTTAACAAGTGTTGAGATTGAAATAACATGGTGCATGCGGAAACTAATAATACAAAGCTTGGTGGACGATAAATCATGACAACAAAAGAAAAATATATTAAACTAAGCATAATAGTTTATAATGGTTTGGTCAATGATCTACATATGATAAAACTCATATAAAAGAAAGAAAATTATCGAGAGAAAAATTTCCTCCTAAATAAAACTCTTTAATGACTACATTGTGGATATTTTTTGTGCTCTTGTGAGAAGTAGAGATCCTTAATTTATAGATGTGCAAAACTTGTCTTCCAAGAAAAGGATAAGACATATTAAGGAGATTTAATCCTTTTAAGAGTCTTTTTCCATTCCTTCAAGAAAGAGAATTCTAATAGATTAGAAATTCAGGGCAAAATCCTAACAACTGGCGGAGAATCGGTAGCAATGGGAGTTGGAATAGAAGAAAGTCAACAACCTCCCTTTCCACGAGAGCCACATTTATCAAATTAATATTCCAAAAATACATTTCACCTTTCTTTTTTGCTTTCTGTTCTAAATGAAAAACTTTTTATGTAGTACAATGCACGACACCAAAGATGTAGTTAATGGAAGAAAATGATACAATGGGTAACACATTATAGTTATGTCATAAAACCATTCTTTCCTTATTTATGAATGCACAATGTACTCTTCAAGGCATATGGGGCTTACCGCATCAATCAGAAAAAAACAGTAGACACATGCACACATGCTGTTAACTGAAACATTCTCTCTCAGTCTACAACCAACTGTACATTCTCATGCTGAAAGCCCTACTGGAAACATGATACCCATTACTGTTTGTTGATTGAGCAAATTGTACGTTGAACTCATCTCCTCCAACCAGGTTGAACCGCGCAAAGAAAGGTAATTGATGACATTACTCAACTATGATACCTCAATCTCAAACTTGCTGGAGTCAGTCATATACATCCTCTGTATCCATACAGGGTGACGTTATTCAAGTCAATGAAAATTAAAGAGCTCGATCGTAAACATCTGATCTATGAGAAGAAAGAGGACATCATAAACACAGCAACAAAGAAATACACCTTAATCCATTATACACATGCAAGTGGTTTGATAGTTCTAATTCAGAAGAAATATCATTAGAGCTTAGTGATGTACATCATATGGTATTGTTTTTTTTCCTCCTTCCTCCCTCCCTCTGCGTGAACACTTGTTCCTTTACCGTAATCCTACCATTCTTTTTCAGATTATATTGGTACCTAACAACTCTTAATATACCATGAACAAGAACCTGAACAACCTCTCAACTAGTAAATAACTCTTTTCCAAGGATTAAGGCATCAAAGACCGATTTGGTACTACACATATTTAACTTCGCCAGCAAATAAAGTATCACAACTTTCTGGTTTCAGTTGACTTGGAAGGCATCAAGGCACTATCAAATTGACCTGAGAAGACCAGGACTATCATCACAATAAAGACAAATCCAAAATATTCCAGATCACTGAAGCCTGAAGGGCCAAAAGAGGCATCAGTTATACTCATTCAGTTATACGCATCCTGCTCAAACAGAGAACACACATAATGCAGGGTCAATAGCACAAACATATTATATATCATGTGTAAAACACATGAAAACTATCCAGAAACTTATCAAGGTAAAACAACAGGAACAGACGCACATTAGCAAATCTGATACGTGTTCATGGTGATTGATCACGCCCAACTATGTCTTATAAAAGACAAAGCGGTCGTTGCAAATATAATTCGTTTTTCAAGCCCGGAGTCGAATCCTCAGGGAACCAACCTATTTATTACAACTCTTAGTGATTCTAGTATAAGCTCAGACAATTTCCGGATGCAAGATTTTTATCAATAATTATTGAGATTTGTTTAACTGAAGTAATGATATTAAAACTAACAATATTTAAGATTAAAGATAACTCAATGGTAAAAAGATCTAGGGTATTGATTTCCACAATTGCTAGACTAATTCCTAACTCTTTTGCTATAATCTCGCCGTATTACTCTATGAGGATTATGAGCTATGAATTACCGCAATTATCTCCCAATCAACTACGGTAATTTACTAGAGCATTCTCTCGAACTACTCTACAATAACAACAACAACAAACCCAGTTTGATCCCAATATGTGGGGTTTGGGGAGGGTAGTCTGTACGCAAACCTTACCCCTAGCTAATGCAGGTAGAGAGGCTGTTTCCAATAGACACTCGGCTCAGGAAGGGTATGAATAAGAAGAAGGAAGCATGGGAAGGAAGAAAAATGAATATATATATATATATATATATNGAATACATTACCTGAGGCGAACAAAACCACATACCATAATAAAAATCAAAGAATAAGAAGGGAAAAGCATGCTACTAAGCCTACCATTGAGCACTATAAACTACCTACTAACCATCTACCTTAATCCTCGACCTCCACACCCTCCTATCAAGTGTCATGTCCTCAGTGAGCTGAAGCCGCGTCATGTCCTGCCTAATCACCTCTCCCCAGTACTTCTTAGACCTACCTCGACCCCTTCTCAAACTCTCCATGGCCAACCTCTCACACCTCCTGACAGGGGCATCAATATTTTTTCTCCTAACATGTCCGAACCATCTCAGTCGCGACTCCCGCATCTTGTCCTCCACGGAGATTACTCCCACTCTGTACCGGATATCTTCATTCTTAATTTTATCTCGCCTGGTACACCCACACTTCCATCTCAACATCCTCATCTATGCTACTCTCATCTTCTGCACGTGGGAGTTCTTGATTGGCCAACACTCAACCTCATACAACATAGCGGGTCGAACTACCACTCGATAAAACTTACCCTTAAGTCCTAACGGCACCTTCTTATCACATAGAACACCGGAAGCGAGCTTCCACTTCATCCATCCCGCTCCGATGCGATGGGTGACATCTTCGTCAATCTCCCCGTTACCTTGGATAATAGACCCGAGATACTTAAAACTCTCTCTCTCTCGAACTACTCTAGCTGATAATTTATGCAGCTCTGAATTATCCCACCAAAGTTTCGTTATTTCTAACCCCGCTTTTAAATTTAAGTAATGAATCTCTTCAATTACCCAAAAGTGGTGTTGTTCAATAACAATCTAGCCTAGTATTCTTTCTCAAGCAACACAAGGCAGTTAGACACGATTAATCAAGGGCCCATTCAATTAATCATCATACAAAACATAGTTGAACAATCATAGATTAAATCCGGCTCGATTATAACAAAATTGAGTCAAAACTTCATCTAACAATTGATTCCGACAACCCTAGACGGACTGTTTAGCTACTCATGCTAGAACACAATAAACCCATGAAATAATTCATAAATCACAAAATAATGATAAAAAGATGAAGAATGAAAACTCTAATTGTATCTTGGTCTTCTCACACTTTCTCTTTCCTCCAAAGTGAGTCTAAAAACAAGCTTAAACCTTTCTTGGACGAGTTTATGGGGTTTAAATAGGGCTAGGATAATTTCTTCTATTTTTACACTTAGGTCCCTGAATTTTTTGGGCATTTCACGAATCAATCGCGGCCGCGGCAGAACGCGGCGCGACCGTGGTGAGTTGCACCAGTTCTGCCTCATATTTTTGGCCCACCGCGTTCCAACCGCGGTCACGGTGGGCTAGTGTCCAGTTATCCTTTGTTTTTTTCTTGCTTAATTTCGTTTGGGTTCTTCTTGATTGACCTTATATCTACGTTATTGACTTCAAAACTCTCCATAGTATCTTCTGAACGTGGATTAGTTCCTGCAAAGCATAAAAACACCAATTAGAGCATTTTGTTATCATTTTGTACCTTAAACAACAATAAAGTATGGCTCATTTAGAGTGTAAATAGCATCTACATCGCGTAATATAGCTTACTATCAACACCCCACACTTAAACCATTGCTAGTCCTCTAGCAACAAACCACACTCTATAGGCCTAATCATCATAGGATACCTCCCCTACTCTTTGTACCAAGAATACTTTACACATATAGACTACTTCAGCGCGACATCCTAGCCTCAAGAGTGGACTCCTTTCTAGCCACGCCATATCCCCAACCGGCTCTCCTATTCTCAGTCAGAGGTCCAGACTTACCTTCCCTTCATGAATCATGTGCCTACTCACTACAAAAAAGACTTATATTATTTATAATTCACACACTGAGGAACTCGAATATAAAATTTCACTCACCCTCAGAAACAAATTCTTATGCCACAAATAACGCACCATAGGCTTGCCCGTAGTGTAATACTCGACTAATCGAGCTCATTTGGTCTAGAATAAAATAGGACTTCATTTGGTTGTAATGTTGGCTTCCGGACGGGTAGGATACATATAGTTATAGTGACTACACCTCCCTAAGCACTCCACTACATTGTCTATTTTTCATCTCTTAACTTTGTCAAACCTTCCTTCCACCATTTCATTATTGTGTTAACCCCTTATTCTTTTAAGCACACCTTTTCTTTTAATAGCCACCACAACTTCTTCTTTTTTCTTGTGGCCTCTAATATTGCTTATCAAACAGTGCACATTTTCTTTTCATGTCTCCTTAGTTCCACTTAACAGCCCAACCAACCACCCCACACTTATAACTTTTCGTATCCATCACACTTGAGTGCTTCTAGAAGGTGATAGGGTTCAATCAAGATATGCTATTCAAACTTGGGTCAGGATTATAACATGGTTGCCAAGGAAAACAGGCTTACAGGCTCAATGGGGTTGACTAAGATATGTACAATTAGGTGGTAACAAGCATACATAGAAAGGTTAAGCAAAGAAATGCCTATATCACTTTCCAGACCAAACAAGACTACCATTTCGCTTTGCACACACACATGGAAAGTTCTAGGCATTGAATGTTAACACAGAATATACAAAGTCTCATTCACACATGGCACACGACTTAATTCAGTTAGGATCATCAGACACACTGCTCTAAGTACTTGAACCAATCAGGATACACAATTTAAGTCCTTATCGGAGTCAACTAACGAGCCTAAGTTTCGCATTAAAGCAATCTTTATTCAAGGTACCATAGAGTTAAGGGGCCCTATTTCCATTTTTGTTTCTCGCCCAATACTTCCTAAACTAAAAAAAACTAACTACACCCGGTTCAAATGGAAACCCTTGGAAAAGAACTGTGGTATAAAAAACCAAGGGTGAGTTGATACACTACCTAACAAAGGAAAATCTTTTGTGTGTGTGTGTTTTTTTATTCGACTTAGGTCCCTCAAGAGACCCGTCGAAAGGTGTCCGTCTTCAGGCCAAGTCGACAATAGTTAATAGCGAGAAAAATTATCAAACAAACCCAAAATACCAACAAGTATACAAATGTACATACAACAACAACAAATATCCCCCACCCCACACTTAAAGAATTGGCATGTCCTCATGCCATAGACAATAAAGCAAAGTGAGGTAAGGGGACTTCCCCAGTGTTTAGTCCTTATCTGAGATGGTGCCAGGATCGAGATGACAGGCACGTCCAATCACACAAAGCCAGCCCATGATCTTCTTTTCTGACTTAGCATGCTGAGTGGCCAGAGAGTCAACTCTAACAGTCAGGTCATCGACCGAGGTGCGTAATCCCGCCAAATCATGCTCCACGGATGACAACCGGGTACTCCGCCGGGCCTGAGATGGACCTGCCTCATCAGGAACTTGCACTGGTGGGGCAGCGGCATGCATATCCGCGTCATCATCCTCCACATCAATTGCCACAGGCTGCTCCTTCCCAACTGTGATTTTACTATCCCTGAAGGGGGTTTCAATGCCAACTTCCCATCTATGACGGGGTTTTCGGGAACATGTGCTGCACGGCACAACCTGGTGACCAGTGAGGGGGAGTAGAACCCTTTGACTATCTCTGGGGATCTAATGAACATCTCATCATGAAGTAACTAGGCCACGTCAAAATCGTGGTGGTTGACCAAACACCAAATCGTCGTTGCTCCAGGCGCATTCACATATATGGTGTTACTAGAGGGCAGTAATCGGCCATTGATGATCGTGATCCAGCACTTAGCTTCCCAAGTGAGGGATTGGGAGTTCAGAGTTATTCTTGGCTTTATCCAGATGGGCTTTCAGCCCTCCAGAAAGATCGTTTGACACATTACGTTCCACATGACAGTTGGCCGCTGATAATCCTGATAGTAATCTACCTCTACGGTGAAAACAAGCAACATGTACACCTGGCGGATTGCTTCAAGAGATGCATTCACCCGGGGCTTTCGGACCGTGACCACCCTATCAACATGTTCTAGGCAATTCGAATAATATTCCCAGACCATCAACACATTTGCTTCCTCTGGCGTATCAAAGAAGACATCCAGTTGGCGTTTCCTCAATTCCTCATAGATCTGGGGACATTCAACTTGTACGGCGCTCTTGTCAATGAGCACTTCATGCACCATCTTCCTGGCGGCCTTTGCTTCAAATCTTTCCTCAGCCGCCTTTGAGACAAATCGATTACTGTCAAACTGGCTTGCACTAGTCGGGGCTCGATCCCTGGATGACCATCCTGGCCCACTGGCGGAGGAGCCGGTGGCCCTTCTTTTCCTGGAGTGATGCATTGCACCCGACAAAACAAGGTTTATTTTTAGTGAGGGTTTGATTTGTGTGCCCCCCGGGTGGTTACTCAGACTTCACCACCACTATGGTCACACAACTAATTACAACTCAATGGGGCAATTTTTCAAGCACCCGGTGTGCATAGAACTAGACATTCATACATTAGCCCATAGAAGTACACCCCTCCCCCAATTCAACCACAATCCTCTACTAACATCACCCCCACCAACATAATATTCATACAACAACACCAAGTTCTTCCACAAATTTACACCAAGTTAATATAAATAGGAAAAAGTTCTAACCTATAGCATGGTAGAGATCTACAAGTAAAATACACAAGAAAAAAAATTACAAAATAAAAAAAAATAAGAGAGAAAAGAGAAGAGAGAGACTTACTTGTATAGAAGGGAAATGGAGATGATCTTGGTAGATGGGGGGTATGGAGATGAGAGAAGAGAGTTGTGAGTTTGGGGTGGAAGAATGAGATAAGGAGGGTAGAGGAGAGTGAGTGTTTGGTGAAGAAGAAGTGAACGGGAAGGGGTTTTGGGAGATTTAGGGCTGAGAATTGGGGAAGGGAAAAGACGTGGGGGAGTGGGGGTGGTGGGCGGGTAGGTTCGGATATTAGAAGAAGGGTGGGGAAAAGAAAAAAAATGAAAAATAAAATAAAATGACGAAATAAGGGTCCTTACCTGGGCGCGGGCAGTGGGGAGGGATTTTGCCGCGGTCGACCGCGGCCGCGGTGACGAATGTTTCGCAAAGCAGAATGTACGCGACTCGCCGCGATCGTGCCGCGGTCGATCGCGGTCGCGGTGAGTCAAAAACAGAAAACATGTTACTCTTCGCGATCGCGCTGTGGTTCGCCGCGATCGCGGTGACGGTGTTCCGAATTTTCTTTGTTTTTCTCACATTTTTACCTATCCGAAGTTGTGTCTTGACCCTGTCTTCTCCCAATATGTACCAATCTTGCCCTGTATAGTAACTGGGTTAGTATCATACACATAAAGTACAACAACAGCACAAAAGAGAAACACAAAAAAAACATGGGTTGCCTCCCACGAAGCGCTTGATTTAACGTCGCGGCACGACGAGTACAACAATCAATGGGTTGCCTCCAATGAAGCACCTGATTTAACGGCGCGGCATGATGCAGACTCTCGCCATCACTTCTCATTTTTGTATTGGAGCTTCTCTAAAGTTATCACCATGTTGTCCTCTTTTTCGTCACTTATTCCAAGGTAATGTTTCAACCTCTGCCCATTCACTGTGAATTTGTTCATCCCATCTTCTGATTCGATCTCCACAACTCCACTTGGGAACATTTGCACCACTCTGAACGGTCCTGACCATCGGGATTTCAACTTACCCGGGAATAACCTCAATCTTGAGTTGTATAGCAGCACTAATTCGCCGGGTTTGAAGTTCCGATCCAAGATGTGCTTGTCATGCATTAGTTTCATACTCTCTTTATATAGTCTAGCACTCTCGAATGCCTGCAACCGGAATTCCTCAAGCTCATGCAACCCATTAACTCTATTGGTGCCCACTGTCTCCATGTCTAAGTTCAACTTCCGCAATGCCCACAGTGTTTTATGTTCGAGCTCAACCGGAAGGTGGAATGCCTTACCAAATACCAACTTGTATGGTGACATACCAATTGTCATTTTGAAGGTTGTGCGGTATGCCCACAATGCATCATCCAGCTTCTTTTCCTAATCAATTCTTGTTGCATTCACTGTTTTTGAGAGGACACTTTTGATTTCCCTATTGGACACTTCAACCTGACCGCTTGTTTGTGGGTGGTATGGTGAGGCTACCTTGTGGAGAACCCCATACTTCTCCAATAGGCGTGCAAACGCTCTATTGCAAAAATGAGAGCCACCATCATTGATTATGGCTCGGGGTGCCAAAACGTGTGAAGATGTTTTTCTTTAGGAAAATGGTCACCCCCTTCGCATAATTGGTTGGGAGAGCAACTGCTTCGACCCACTTGGAGACATAGTCAACGACAACCAGTATATACATGTTACCGTATGAGCTGACGAATAGCCCATGAAGTCTATCCCCCACATGTCAAATACTTCCACCTCTTGGATTGTGGTCATTGGCATCTCATGGCAACGGGATATGTTGCCCATCTTTTGACATTCATCACCGTTTTTGACCCAAGCATGGGCATCCTTGAACAATGTAGTCCAGTACAGTCCTGATTCTAGCACATTTGCTGCTGTCCGGATTCCTCCAAAGTGTCCACCATATGGCGCAGCATGGCAAGCCTACAAAACAGAGGGTTGATCTTGCTCGGGGATACACCGCAAGATCATGTTATCAACGCATATTTTGAACAATAAAGGCTCATCCCAATAATAAGCACGACAATCCCGGAAAATATTTTTCTTTTGAATTGAGGAGAGATCATGCGGTACAATACCGCATGCTAAGTAATTAGCAATATCAGCATACCATGGTGCCTCCTCCATTGTCATAGCAAGTAATTGTTCATGTGGGAATGTCACAATGATATCTTCAAACTCTGTTCTCTTTTTTGCCCCTTCCAACCTCGAGAGGTGGTCTGCCACTTGGGTGTTTGTCCCCTTTCGGTCACGAATCTCCAGGTCAAATTCTTGTAGCAACAGAACCCAGCGAATCAAGCGAGGATTTGACTCCTTTTTGCTATCAAGTACCTAATGGCTGCATGGTCAGTATAAACAATAATTTTCGAGCCAATCAAATATGACCTGAATTTGTCGAAGGCAAACACTACAGCGAGCATTTCCTTTTCAGTGATCGTGTAGTTCAGTTGTGCACCACTAATCGTCTTGCTTGCATAGTAAATTGGGTGCATAATTTTCTCCTTGCGTTGCCCCAAAACTGCTCCTATCGCATAATCACTGGCGTCGCACATCAGCTCGAATGGTTGCTCCCAATTGAGTGCCACAATGATGGGTGCAGTCACCAATCTCTTCTTCAGCTCTTCAAATGTCAACCTTCAATCATCAGAAAACACAAAGTGCTGGTCTTTTTCAAGCAGCTTACATAAAGGGTTAGAAATTTTTGAAAAATCCTTGATGAACCGCCTGTAGAATCTGGTGTGCCCAAGGAAACTTCTCACTGCTTTCACCGAAGTGGGTGCTGGGAGCTTCTCAATCACATCAACTTTTTCATGGTCTACTTCAATCCCCTTTTTGGACACTCTATGTCCCAACACTATTCCTTCGTGTTCCATAAAATGGCACTTCTCCCAGTTCAACACCAGATTTGTCTCCACACATCGTTTGAGCACACTTTTGAGGTTGTGGAGACAATCTTCGAATCAATCTCCTACAACGGAGAAATCATCCATAAACACCTCCATAATGTCTTTGACCATGTCAGTGAAGATAGCTAACATACACCGCTAGAATGTGGCCGGTGCATTGCAAAGTCCAAAGGGCATTCTCCGAAAGGCAAAGATGTCATACGGACACGTGAAGGATGTATTCTCTCTATCTTCCGAGGATATTGAAATATGATTGTACCCCGAGTATCCGTCCAAGAAACAAAAATGGGAACGCCTAGGTTAATCCAACATCTGGTCAATGAAGGGCAAGGGGAAACGGTCCTTTCAGGTGGCAGCGTTTAGTTTCCTATAATCCATGCAGATCTGCCACCAGGTGACTGTACAAGTTGAGATCAACTCGTTCTTCTCATTTTTTACAACAGTCATTCCGCCTTTTTTTGGTACACACTGGACGGGGCTCACCCAATTGCTGTCAGAGATGGGAAAGATGATGCTCGCGTCCAGCCACTTGATCACCTCCTTTTTCACTACCTCTTTCATATTCGGGTTCAGCCTTCGTTGATGTTCCCTGGAAGGTTTGTGCCATTCTTCCAGAAGAATTTTGTGCATGTAGAAGGCCGGGCTAATACCCTTTATGTCTGCCATGGTCCAACCAATGGCAGTTTTGCACTCTTGCAACACTTGCAGTAATTGTTCTACATGCACATCTAGCAAACCAGATGATATAATAACAGGCAAAGTAGAATTGGGGCCCAAGAAAGCATACCTGAGGTGGACTGGAAGTGGTTTCAGCTCCAGTTGTGGTGGTGTCTCAATTGATGGTTTTGCAGGTGGTGTAGCTCTCTCTTCTAAATAGAGGGGCTCAAATTGAGGTTCCCTCTTCCAAAATCCTTGACCTTCGAGTGCCATGACCCACTCTGCTAACCCTTCTCCATCCATTTCCTCTAAATTTGTCAAGCAGGCTCCCAATGGATCTTTGGCATTAAGGGTCTCATCTTCGTCATGCAGGATCACATCCACCGCCTCCACTAGTGAGCAGTTTGCATATTCACTAGGTCTCCTCATGGATTGTTGGACGTTGAATATCACTTCTTCATCGTTCAACCTCATTTTTAATTCCCCAGTCTCGCAATCGATCAGTGCTCTCCCAGTGGCTAAGAATGGCCCTCCCAAAATGATGGGAATCTCCTCATCTACTTGGAAGTCCAAAATAACAAAGTCCGCAGGGAATACAAACTTCCCCACTTGCACCAGCACATCATCAAGAATCTCTGTCGGTCTTTTAACCGTGCGGTCAGCCAGTTGCAACAGCATCAAAGTCAGCCTAGCTCTGCCAATGCCCAACTTTGTGTATATTGCCAAAGGCATCAAGTTTATGCTGGCTCCTAAGTCACACAATGCTTTTGCAAAAGCATAACTCCCAATGGTACACGGAATAGTGAAGCTACTTGGATCAGACATCTTTTGAGCCATGGATCTAGTCACTATCGCACTGCATGTCTGTGTTAGAGTTAATGTGGACAGGTCCTGAAAGTCAAATTTCCGCGACATCAGGTCCTTCATCATCTTTACATAGCCTGGCATTTCCCTCAAAGCATATATTAGAGGAATATTTAATTGAATCTGATGAAGCATCTCCATGAATTTCCTGTATTGATCTTCTTTCTTTTGTTTTGCCAATCTCTAAGGGAATGGTGCAGGCATCACTTTTTGTCCACTGTTTGATGGATGTTCTTTGTTGGAATTTTGTGGCACAAGAGGAGCCACTTATTCTGCAACTTGTTCACTTTCTTTGGCCTTACCCTTTTCAACTTGGGCCTGTTCAACCACCACTTCAGTGAGTTCTGTTGATTCATCTATCTCTGCTGGAATTGGAGTGGCTGGTGTAGTCTCTCATCTGGGTTGAGCAACCTCTTGCTCCCTGTCTAAATCTATCTCGTTTCGGAGACTGACTGTCATCAACGGATTCGGGTTTTGCTCCTTTGGGTTAATGTTTGTGTCAGCCGGCAGTGCCCCCTGGGGCGGTTATTTAAGGCCATGGACAGCTGCTTGAGTTTCAATCCCCTTAATTGCTGAATCATGTGCTACCAACTTTTCCTGCTTCTTACCATTTGTGCCAATGAGTTGTTGCAGCATACCCCTGATCTCCACCATGTTGTTGTTTTGTTGCTGATGAGGTGGTTGATACATCAATTTTTGCTGGTGTTGTTGCTGATAGCCATGTTATCTCTGATATGGAACCACTTGGCCTTGGGGACGCATACCTCCAGGTTGTGGCATGTTCGGTATGTACTGCTAATTAGGTGTTAGCCCCCATTGTTGTCCTCGTCCTTGCCTTTGACCCCCAAAATTGTTGACATAATTCATATCCTTGGGACCCTGGTTGTCACCTTCCCCACTCCATGAACACACATAAGATTGATTGATGCAAGGGGTACACAGTCCACCATTTGTTGTATCAACGATATGTACTTTATTTGTACTCGTCTCGTCAATCTTCTTCGTTAGTATACTCATCTGAGTCATGAGCGTGGCTATGTTCTCTGCATGTGAATTATTTGGGTCAAGAGGAACTGAATGCACTATCGGTGTCAGGGTTTTACCTCTCATCATCCACCCTGAATTCTGGGTCATCTTGTCAAGAAGGATTTTACGCTCTGTGAATGTCTTACTCAGGAATGCACCCCGAGCTGAAGCATCTACATTGGCTTTCAAATTGTCTGTTAACCCCATGTAGAATCTCTGGCTGAGCCTCTGGTCTAGAATACCATGGTGGGGACATTTCACTAGCATCCCCTTAAACCTTTCCCAAGTTTCCTGCAAGGTTTCAGTAGGCTTCTGCTTGTATTACAATATCTCGTCAATTTGTCTTGCAGTCTTGTTGGGAGGGTAGAACTTGTTCAGGAACTGCTTGACTAATTCTTCCCCGGCAACGACGCCAAAATTTGATCACGCTCAACTATGCCTTATAAAAGACAAAGCGGCCGTTGCAAATATAATCCGGTTTTCAAGTCCGGGGTCGAATCCTCAGGGAACCAACCTATATATTACAACTCTTAGTGATGCTAGTATAAGCTCAGACAATTTCCGAATGCAAGATTTTTATCAATAATTATTGAGATTTGTTTAACTGAAGTAAATGATATTAAAACTAACAATATTTAATATTAAAGATAACTCAATGGTAAAAAGATCTAGGGTATTGATTTCCCCTTTTGCTAGACTAATTCCTAACTCTTTTGCTATAATCTCGTTGTATTACTCTATGAGGATTATGAGCTATGGGTTACCGCAATTATATCTCGATCAACTACGGTAATTTACTAGAGCATTCTCTCGAACTACTCTAGCTGATAATTTATGCATCTCTGAATTATCCCACCAAAGTTTTGTTATTTCTAACCCCACTTTCAAATTCAAGTAATGAATCTCTTCAATTACCCAAAAGTGGTGTTGTTCAACAACAATCTAACCTAGTATTCTTTCTCAAGAAACACAAGGCAGTTAGACACGATTAATTAAGGGCCCATTCAATTAATCACCATACAAATTATAGTTGAACAATCATATATTAAACCCGGCTCGATTATAGCAAAATGAGTCAAAACTTCATCTAACAATTGGTTCCATCAACCCTAGACGAATTGTTTAGCTACTCATGCTAGAACACAATAAACCTATGAAATAATTCATAAATCACAAAATAATGATAAAAAGATGAAGAATGAAAACTCTAATTGTATCTTGGTCTTCTCACACTTGCTCTTGCCTCCAAAGTGAGTCTAAAAATAAGCTCAAACCTTTCTTGGACGAGTTTATGGGGTTTAAATAGGGCTAGGATAATTTCTCCCATTTTTACACTTAGGTCCTTGAATTTTCGGGCACTTCACGAATCGACCGCGGCCGCGGCAGAACGCGGTGCGACCGCGGTGAGTTGCACCAGTTCTGCCTCATATTTTTGGCCAACCGCGTTCCAGCCGCGGTCGACCGCTGTCGCCGTGGGCTAGTGTCCAGTCATCCTTTGCTTTTTTCTTGCTTAATTTCGTTTGGGTTCTTCTTGATTGGCCTTATATCCACGTTATTGACTTCAAAACGCTCCATAGTATCTTCTGAACTTGGATTAGTTCCTGCAAAGCATAAAAACACCAATTAGAACATTTTGTTATCATTTTGCACCTAAAACAACAATAACATATGGCTCATTTAGAGTGTAAATAGCATCTACATCGCGTAATATAGCCTACTATAAGTGATCGGTGGCAACAAAGTCAGACTTTGCATTTTGTGCTCCGCTAACATAATCAAAAGTGACAAAACACCATTTGGGATGGGACCTCATACTTCCAAAGTGGAAACATTAGAAAATATGAAATCATAAATTTATAACTTAAACTATCAAATTCATTTATCCAAGCTTAAACTAGCAATCTATGTTTCTGGGGCCCAACTAATGTTAAATAGAACATTCTTCTAGCCTACAGGTATAATATGTCAAACTACCTCCTTAATCCTTGCTTATAAGAATCGAGTCAGTCTCATTCATAAACAATGCTTTCACGATACAGGACCAGAATAGCGGTTGGGAGATGAGCAAGAAAAAGGAGGACATTTTCACAAAAGCATTTAATAAGACATTTATTCCAAGAGTTACCTTAAGTTCTCCGTAATTGTACCTCCTAAGGACCTTATGGGCGGGATCTGAAAGTCTAGCCCTTTGACCACGAACTAATGCCAGAACACTGACAATTGCCCGCACGTAGGAAAGGCAGGCGGTGCGGGGCAGTGCGGGGGCGGGGGCGGGTTCTGTCTGAACCCGCGCAATTTCAACCCGCCTCGCCTCACGCCGCATAGGACTTAAACCCGCATTAACCCGCCCCGCACTCCACCCGCGTTCACCCGACCCGCCCCGCAACCACAATTTTTTTTATTTTAAAAATATTCTTTTTCAAAATAAATATGATTTTTTTAACAAAAAAATTAATTATATCCAAATTGTTCTCTCTCTTTCATATACTTAGCTTTTTTGAAGTAGCCTTTTTTGCTTATCATTGCTTTTCAATACACATAAGGACCAAATTGAATCTTATGTTACGATTGCGCCAAACTTTTTCTTCTCCTAATTAACACATATAATCACCTTAATTTATCACTAATCCTAATAAATTAATATGGTTTAGTGAGAATATCCATTACACACAAAACATTAACGCATGCACTACAACTAATGTGGAGTTCGAGAACTACAAGACAAAAAAACGCTAAACTAATTTCCAATAATGCTACCTCAACTCTTTTCTTCATGTCATGCCAGAATCTCATGCTTACTGTTACGCGGCGTCTTCGAGATTCTTTGGAAGGGCGACGTAAGGCTAAGCAACATATGTCAGGGTGGATGTTGTCCGCCAAATGAGGTCCCCGCCACACGCTAGACGAGATTTTCAGTGCCGTGTGGGAAACCAATGCCAACAATTTGAGAGAATAGAAATGAGAATTGAATAAAAGCTTGAATGCAATAATGAAAGCTATTACAAAAGAAGGCAACGCGGTGTCGAGGGGTAGAGACACCAGTACAGAGAATTGCTTGCTATAAAGTTTTGAATGCTTGATACCCCCTAATAATGCTTAAAAACAATAAACCAAAGTTACATGAGTAGACCAAACTACGCTAGAGAAACATAATGAAAGTACATGGATGTCAGCTGCTTGCGGCTGGGCGCTAGCGAGAGAAATTGGTGGGGAGACAGAGGCACATGCGCGCTTGTCACTTGGTGCGGCCAAGACCACGGGGCCATCCGTGGCACTAGGCGTTGGGAGGCTTGCTAGGACGCCACGGGGCGCGTCCAAGGGGTCATGGGACATGGCTGGAAAGTGGAAAGCCGCCCATGACATTCTCCCCCACCTGAATTAGCGACGTCCTCGGCGCCTTACTTCCCAAATAATCTTCAATCAGGATCTTGTAGGCTTTGAGGT
>ML268062.1:511-11536 GCA_005239495.1 Nicotiana undulata
GGAGCCGCGCCTGCGATGGGATGGCCGCTGGTGCGAGCCTCGCACCTGCGGCTCATGGACTGCAGGTGCGGTCACACCAGTAAATTTCCCACCAGCTATGCAATTGTTGGTTTTTGACCCCGATTGGGGTCCGGGGGACCCCTGGGCCCACCCGAGCCCTCGACAAATTATATCAACAAGTCCCAAATCACATGACGGACTTGCTCGAGCTCCCAGAACACTAAGAACATCATCCAAACTAGGAATCACTCTCCAAAATCCCTTAGTTCCAAACTTAAGATTTCAAGAAAATTCAAATGGCTCACCAATACGCCGAACGGGTCTATACTGCTCGGAATGACCCCAAATTTTGCGGACAAGTCATAATTGACTATACGGAACTATCTGAAGTTCCGGAATTCCATTTGGACCATGATATCACGAGGTCCAATTCCAGGTTGAACTCCAAATCTTATGAAATCCTGAATTCAAATTCAGGTTTCGAAATACTCCCGGGTCATCAGAAGCCCGAGGCGAACACACTCCCAAGTCCGAAATCATCATCCGGAGCTGCTGGAGCTGTCAGAACTCGATTCTGAGGTCGTTTGCTCAAAATGCTACTCGGAACCAAAATTAGCCAAATAGGCTAGCCTTCAGGAACCAAGTGTTCGTGAACTGGCCAAATCACTTCTGAATCTCGAACTACCTGGCCACACAAGTCATAAGGCACGAGTAGCCGCTATGGAAAGAGTCATTCACGCGAACGGAGTCCCAACACAAAAAATGATCGGATGGGTCGTTACAGAGATTGATCACGAGAAGAAGAAGGCCTGATGGCCAATACGGAAGAAAGAGGTGCGGGAGTAGACTCGTCGTCCAAAACTACCCACCTTCTTCTCACCCGGTGCATTAAAGCACCCTCTTCTCCACCTTCATCTTCCCCTCCAGAGCGGGGATCTTGGACTTTCCTTTTTGAAGCACTGGTCAGAATATCCTGGGCATGAGATAATCACATCCTTGGAAGTGATGAAGATGCCCCACGGGTAGAAAACCCTATCAGAAAAGAGAAAGAGTTAATAAAAAAACTCAAGCAAGGAAAGGAGTGAGAAAAACACTACTTTCCATGGGTCTTGACAATCCACTTGTAGTTTGCCGAAAAGTACTTCAAGGATCTTTCCTCGGCAGGAGCAGCGGTCAACATTTTTTCTACCCAACTACGAATGTCGGAGACATTCTCGACAACATTCATAGTTGCTGTAAATAATAAGAAAACAGATACGGTGTTAGAAACACAAAATAATTTTATGTAAATAAAACAGGTGCGAATCAAAGTACTTACGTGCACGGTTCCACTTCTCAGGGAAGGGAAGATTACTTTCACCCACTAAAACAGCAGTGGGAACAGCCACGTACCTAAGGTACTAACCTCTATCTTTGTCATCGCCAGGGGTTACTAAAACTCTCTTACTCCGGGCAGCCAGAGTAAAAACCTCTTGACGGAATAAAGCAGGAGAATATAAATGCATCAGATGATGAAAGGTAAAAGGAATAGAAACCCTTGAAGCTAGAACTCTCAAACAAGAAACAACACGCCAGACTAAAGGACCAACTTGTCCTAGGCAAACATTGAAAAAATGGCAAAATTCTATGATAACAGGGTCAACAGGAGGCTGAAATCCTAATGTGAAAGGGTAAGTATAGAGGTAAGAAAAACCCGTCTTGTAAGACGTAATTCTTTGAGTACCACTTGGCACAAGAATGGGAACGTTCGACTCCCAAGAGCATTCCTTACGAACAACAGGAAGATGACCTACAGTAATGATGGTAGCATATTTCTCGACACTATCTAAAGAAGAAGCATGTTCGGCGATAGGAGAATTTATATATGGGAAGACTATCTTAGCAGGAATGATTTCATCAACTCTGGGTTCATGAAAATCATCCTTGTTCCTAGAAACAGAATGGGAAGATCTACCCCTCGGAGAAAACAACGACCTAGCGGAGGAAGGGGAAATTAAAGGAGAGGAAGAACCTCTAGTAGAGGTATGTCCCAGGCTCCTTAGTCGGCCACCTCTCCGACTCCTAGACGGAGAAAAAGAAGAAGCCAAAGCTTCAATGTCAATAACCTTCTTAGGTTGACCTGAGGAAGACATATTTATAAAAGCAAAGAAGAAATTCTTTCACAAAGAAAAGATTAAGTTCTGGAAGTTTTTCGTAAAAAGGAAGAAAAGAAGACGACTATTTATACCTAATGGCGACCGTCAAAACTTGGAAAGGTAATGATGGAAAGTCATAATTAAAGGTGTCACCTCGGGACTGATGCAGCCGCAAAAAGCCCTAAAAGGCGTCGGGTCGTTTTAGAACTAATCAGAAAAGAACACGTGGAAGAAGCATTAAATGGAAGTGATGTACGACGCATGCGTCCATAAAAGAATACAAGGTTTCGAGGTAAAGTGGCGGCAAAATATTCCCGCCATAAATGTGTATCCACTTACCAAGTATTATACGCTCAATACATGGCAAGTGGGGGGACTATCTGTATTGGTAAAAAATATAGACTCATACGTGTACAAATTTTGGATGACTCAGCCAGCCAGGTGGACCAAATAAAACATCACACGTGGACACGGGATAAAAAGGTACGGTCAATACAAGGAATTAGCCGCGGAAAGATCATCAAAGAAGAAGAGACATGGTCATAACGAATCTGGACGCAATAATGGGCAGATTCGAAGATCAGCAATCAATGTCGTGTACGTTATGTAATTCCTAAAATAATAGTTACTATTCACCATTGTAACGCCTCATTAATGTAATAATTAATCATTAAATAGGCTATCATGACAGAAATCCAAACGTTGTACTAGGAGAATATCCCTATAAAAGGGATAAAAATGTAACAAACAGGGACATCTGATTTCTCGAATACTAAGTTATTTTATTATTTGCATATTACTCTTGAAATTATTGCTACTTTATTCTTTATTTTACAAATTCGATTATCAGTAACCCGAGTTTATTCTAAATTAAGCTTTATTCAAAGGATCTTATTCTTTGGTTAAACATTGTTCCTCTAAGGCTTTATAGAAAAATTGTTGAATGGAAAGGAATTTGTTATGGAAAGAAATTGAAATGAATATAGGATCAGGCCGTACGCCACGGCAGTGTTGAAAAGAAATTGAAATGAATATGGGATGGGGTTGTACGCCACATCATAGTTGAAAAGTAATTGTGACATATATATGGGATCGGGCTGTACGTCGCGGCAGTGTTGAGAAATACTTGGAGTACACATGGGATCGGGCCGTACGCCACGGCGAGTTTAGAAGTTACCTCATGGGAGCAGGCCGTACGCCACGGCAGATTTAAGAAATTGTGATTATTGTTTCGTTAGGTGGTCTTACCCTTGAAAGTGCTTTATTGCTTAGTTCAGTAGTTGTTTGGATTTCTTCTCCTGATATGTACTTGTTGCTTATTTCCTGACATGCCTACTGTATTTCATTATATTTTATCATATATTATTACTGTTGGACCTTAGTGAGTATCGAGTCGACCTCTCGCCACTACTTCTTCGAGTTTAGGCGGGATACTCACTAGGTACATATTTATTTAATATGTACTCATGCTGCACTTTCTTTTCTTTTCTATCCTTGACTGTACAGGTCCGGAGGCTGGTACGTCTGATTATCAGGTCGGTGCTAGATATTGATAGCGTGGTCATACTTCACGGTGAGTTGCGTTCCCGGCGACTTCCAAGCAGCACCCTGGAGTTCTTTTGTTATATTCTCTGTCCATTTCATTCAGACTGAGACCCTGTATATATTGTAGTCATTGTATATTTAGTAGTTTCCCATGACACTCGTGACACTAGGTCCTGGAACACACGCGTAGTGTATATATATCTTTTGGGTTTGGGTTGTACCGGCATGCGTATGCTTTATTTCCATGTCAAGATATCATCATGTTTAACTGTTTAAAATTTGTAAATGTTGACTTGTTTAATTAGATTGGAAGGGTATCACTTAGCGTAATTTGTGTCTTGCCTAACCCCGTCGTTGGGCGCCATCACGACCCGCATTAGGATTCTGGGTCGTGACATATGCACCACCAAATTGCCTGTTAAGCATGATTCCTTTTCCCGTTCCCAACTTAATTGATTCTTGTCTTAATTGTTCTATGTTCATTATTGTTTCTATGACTACTTGGCCTTGTTATTTTGTTGTTAAATATTGTTGTGGTTATTTTGGAAAGTGTATTGGTGGTTTTAGCTAGTTCCCTTGTGGTACAAAACGGTTGAGCAGTTTGTTATTATGGTTATATATATATTTTCTATTGGCTCCACGGTTGAGAGGATATTGATGATGTTTATGAGAAAAATACAGTTCCTTATTGATAATTGTTGAGACAAAAATATTGTGAAAGGCTTGGCCTAATTGTGAAATTTATGAATCAATTTATATGAGATGTCTGGTGAGAGAGGGTTGCACGCTGCAACAAGGAGTGATAAAGGTGGGCAGGTGGGATCGGGTTGCACGCCGCAATAAGAGTAATAAGGGTGATATATTTAGGGAGGAACAATAAGGGTGGATAGGTTGGAGCGGGTTGCACGCCGCAACAAGGAGCGATAAGGGAGGACATTTATATTTTTACTGAATTTCAAAGAAAATAAATATTTTAAAAGCTTAAATGTTTATTCTACTATTGTTCATATTTTTTGCACTACTTTTATATAAAGTTTAAAGTTTGGAAACTTGAAATTATTTGAGAATTGGTTATAGTTGAGACCTGGAAAAGGCGGCTGAGTTATTTTATTGTTGTTGTAGTATTTATTTATTGTATAGATTTCCTTCTTGCTTCATATATTATTGTCATATGTTATATTGCTAAAGCCCCGCCGTAGCCTCGTCACTACTTCGTCGAGGTTAGGCTTCACGCTTACTCAGTACATGAGGTCGATTTTACTGATACTACACTCTGCACTCTTTTATGCAGATCTAGGTACTAGCCAGCAGTAGAGATTATTAGAGAAGCCATCCATTCATTCGGAGACGCGAGGTATATCTGCCGGCGTTCGCAGATCCCGAGAGTCTTCTCTTATTTTTATAAAACTGTTTTAGTATATTCAGAACAGTTACACTATTTATTTCAGCCCAGTATTTGTAGTATTTTTTAGTAGTTCGTGAATTGTGACACCAGACTCTGGGGTAGTCTTAGAGTTATTTATATAATTAGTTCATGGCTCGGTTTATTTATTTGTTTATTATTTTATAATTGGAGTTATTCATTTGAAACCATTATATTAAGTTTATTTTAAATTTACTTTATCATGTTTAAATGGATAATCAACGAAAAATAGCTAATCGAACTCTAATATTGGCTTGCCTAGCAAGTGTGGTGTTAGGCATCATCACGATCCCTAAGGTTGGGAATTTGGGTCGTGACAAGTTGGTATCAGAGCACTAGGTTGCTTAGGTCTCACGATTTACGATCAAGCTTGTTAGAGTCTGAAGGATTGGTACAAAGACGTCTATACTTATTATTTAGAGGCTATCGAGTTAGGAACAATTTCACTTCTATTCTACTCTATCGTGTGAATTTATTCTACCATTGATGATTGAACTTGTCTATTCTTTTCCTCTCACAAATCTCGACACCACGCAAAGCGTCTACAACCGGACAAGAGATGAAGCCCCAATGACAGCTACGATTAGGGGAAGAGACAGAAGCAGAGCTCTGTCTAAAGCTCGTACATTAGCACCTATTGTACAGTCTCAAATGGAACTAGACGCGGAGGTTCTAGCTCACTCGGTACATGTTGGACGAGTCCAGATTCATTAAGGATTCATAGCTACTCCAGTATTCTATAACAAAGGAATAGTTGAAAGCAATGGGGTTGACTTTGATATGTTTGAGATGACGGATTCCACCAAGAGGTGGTGGGAAGATTATGTAATTACTAGACCAGTTGTGTCTCTAACTGAAGATGCGTACGTATTGAGAGATCACCTAGTGAATCATGTAGGGGTGCAACGGACCTTGGCATCTGGTTGATTTATAATAGCTCTGGAGTTTAACATTGTGTATTTTCAGGCATTGTAACCTATGACTTCGTGCCAAGTGGGGAAGTCCACCGTCAAGGAGGAATAAATTGTGGGGTCATGTGTTATATCGATTTTGGCCTGGAATGTATAAGGCATGAGATTTTGCAAGAGATAAAGCTGGGACTTGCGGTATGTATGCCTCCTTAATAACCATATAACTCAGTACCAAAGGATTTATATAAACAACTTTAAATCTACAGAGGGTCTGCTCAACGTGGAAGTCACGGTTGCGGGTTTTGGGGTAGCTCAGCAATGTTGGGTCAACATAGTAAAAGAAGAAATTGTCCGTCGGTGTTTGTCGTAAGCCTACGAAGAGGGCGACCAGCCATTTAAACATCAACTATTTGACTCAGTTTTCATAATGCTTTTGAAAGAGTTTGTTTCTCGAACCTTCCATTTTTGTGTGGTGCTTAGGGTTTGAACGATTGTGTCAGGTCACCATGGCAATGTCGGAACATTCCATCAGGTTTGATAAGTTAGCCCGTCATACTCCTACTTTGGTTCATATAGCCAGAGGACGAATCCCCAGACTCATTAAAAGACTCGAATATGGTTGTAAAATTTTGTATGACTCAGGGCAGGTTGATATTTCATTTTGGCTTGTGGTAGAAATTGTCCTAGACTTGGGGGAGTCATATTTCCTCAGAACACTCCGGCTACGTGCCCCATTGTAGTTACAACTCAACTACATGACCAGCTAGGGAAAAGGGGGTCGGAATGTCGAAGGTGGAGGTTAGATTTCTAGAGGTGGAGACCCAGCCTGTTGATATATTTTCTATGGTATGGTTGAGGTCGTTACATTAAATGGTGTCATTGCAAGAACAATCTCTAATTATTATAAAGTGATGATTTCCTTAACTTGATACGGTTATGCGTATCTAATAAAATTCTTCTAATATGCTCCACTCATGGGTGAGCTTCGTAACTCTGAAATCTACTTGTGTGAATACTAGTATTGAGAAATTCTATGGAGATAGCTATGTCTATCATTATGTGTTGTAATTTTGTTTAAGGGAAAATACTTAAAGGAAGAAAAGGGAAGGTTTTGAGTGGCACGATATGCATATTACTTGTGATTCAGAATTGAGGGCGAGATCCTCGTATTTTAATATGATTTGATAAGTTTAGATCGGGCTACGGGCCGCGGTGGAAGTTATGTAAGGACGAGATCCTTGTAATGAAAATTCTTGTGTTTAAATCCTCCCTCGTGAAATTAAAATCCGTACCATAGTACTAATAGGGAGTCATGTTTGTTAGAGTTATTCGAAAATTTCTGTATAATAATAGTAATAATAATAATAATAATAATAATAATAATAATAATAATAATAATAATAATAATAATAATAATAATAATAAATAAATAAATAAATAAATTAATTAATTAATTAATTAATTATCTGTGCATACTTTTCCAAATTCGTGCTATAATTATTGAGCTTCAACCTACGATGTAGGTGCCCGCCCATGTGGCGTTAAATGAGGCACGTTAATTCGGGTATATAATTGCAAGGTCTTCAAGCATCAAATCTCATCATCAGTATTGTGAAGGTTTGAAAGGAGATTTTCTTTGTTGACGTGAAGCTATTTGATAATTCTGTAATTTTCTATGAGCAACTATTAAGAAAAATAGAGGCGGTCAAGAACTGGCCTAGACCCACTACAACCACGGAGATTAGGAGTTTCTTGGGTTTGGCGGGTTACTACCATCGTTTTGTGGAGGGGTTCACATCCATAGCAGCCCTAATAACTATATTGACTCAGAAAGGTGCCCCATTTAAATGGCCAGATGAGTGTGAGGCGAGCTTTCAGAAGCTCAAGACAACCTTGACTTCAGCGTCGATGTTGGTGTTACCATCAGGTTTAGGTTCTTTCACTGGTATATTGTGATGCTTTTCGAGTTGGACTTGGGGCAGTATTGATGCAGAATGACAGGGTGATTCCATATGTATCTCGTCAATTGAAAGTTCATGAGAAGAATTATCATGTCCATGACTTAGAATTGACAACCATTGTTCATGCATTAAAGATTTGGAGGTACTATCTCTATGGCGTGCCGTGTGAGGTTTTCATTGACCATCGTAGTCTCCAGTACTTATTCAAGCAGAAAGATCTAAATTTCAGGCAGCGGAGAGGGTTAGAGTTACTGAAGAATTATGATGTCACCATATTATATCATCCAGGGAAAGCCAACATGGTGTACGATGCATTGAGTAGGAAGGCGGTGAGTATGGGCAGCCTTGCATATATTCCTGTGGGTGAGAGACTGTTAACTTCAAACATTCAGACGTTGGCTAATAAGTTCGTGCGGTTGGATATTTCGCCCAGCAGTGTTCTAGCTTGTACGGTCGCTCGGTCTTCTCTAATTGAGGGTATCAGATATCGGCAGGACGATGACCTGCATTTGATGGTCCTTAGGGATACAGTTCGGCACGATGGTGCCAAGAAGGTTACAGTTGGAGATGATGGTCTTTTGAGGATGAAGGGTCGTATATGTGTGCCTAATTTTGATGGCCTCCATGAGTTGATCCTTGAGGCGGCTCACAGTTCTAAGTATTCAATCCACCCAGGTGCAGCCAAAATGTATCAGGATTTGAAACAACATTATTGGTGGAGAAGGATGAAAAAGGACATTGTTGCTTATGTGGCGCGTTACTTAAATTATCCGCAGGTAAAGTATGAGCATCAGAGACCTGGTGGTTTGCTTCAGCAGATAGAGATTCCTGAGTGGAAGTGGGAGTGTATCACTATGGACTTCGTTGTTGGACTCCCACGGACTCAGAGGAAATTTGATCTGTGTTGGGTTATTGTGGATAGGCTGACTAAATCAGCACATTTCATTCGTGTGGCAAGTACTTATACTTCAGAGCGGTTGGCGGAGTTAAATATTTGGGAGATTGTTCACATCCATGGTGTGCCCGTGTCTATCATTTTTGATCGGGGTACGTAGTTTACTTTGCACTTTTGGAAGGCAGTTCAGCGTGAGTTGGGTACCCGAGTAGAGTTAAGTACAACATTTCACCCTCAGACTGACGGGCAGTCCGAGCGTACCATTCAGATATTAGAGGATATTCCCCGCGCTTGTGTTATAGACTTTGGAGGTTCTTGAGATCAGTTCATGTCGTTAGTGGAGTTTGCTTATAATAATAGTTATCAGTCGAGCATTCAGATGGCTCCTTATGAGGCATTATATGGTAGACGCAGATTGCCAGTTGGATAGTTTGAGCCGGGAGAGGCTTGGTTATTTGGTATAGACTTAGTTCAGTAGGCCTTAGATAAGGTCAAGATTATTCAGGAAAGACTTCGTGCAGCTCAGTCTAGGCAAAAGGGTTATGCCGATCGTAAGGTTCGTGATGTGGCATTCATGGTTGGAGAGAGAGTATTGCTTGGGGTATCACCCATGAAGGGTGTTATGAGATTTGGGAAGAAGGCAAGTTGAGCCCTAGGTATATCGGGCCTTTTGAGATTCTTGATAAAGTGGGGGAGGTAGCTTATAGACTTGCGTTGCCTCCAGGGTTATCCTCAGTTCATCCGGTGTTCCACGTGTCTATGCTCCGGAAGTATCATGGTGACCCGTCCCACGTATCAGATTTCAGCTCTGTCCAATGGGACCAAGACTTGACTTATGAGGAGGAGCCGGTAGCTATTTTGGACGTCCATGTTCGTCAATTGAGGTCTAAGAGTTGTCCTTCAGTTCGAGTGCAGTGGAAGGGTCAGCCTGTTGAGGCAGCTACTTGGGAGTCCAAGTCGGACATGCAGAGTAAATATCCCCACTTATTCGGCAATTCAGGTAATTTTCTACGTCCGTTCAAGGACGAACGTTTGTTTTAGAGGTTGAGATTGTGATGACCCAAAGGGTCATTTTAAGAATTTAGACTTCGTTATAGGCTTATTAGCCATAAAAAGACTAATTTTAATTACCTCAGTTTGCGTGCGTAGTCCGGGCGTGAAATCGGAAAGCTTTTATGTGAAAATATAAGAAATAATAATTTTTAAAATTAAAAATTTGGTTTTAGTTGACTTGAGTCAACATTTTGAGTAAACGGACTCGGATCTATGTTTTGAAAATCCCGGGAGGTCTGTTGTAAAATATGGGACTTGGGCGTATACCCGGAATGAATTCCGAGGTCCCAAGCCTTAGAAATCAATTTCTGAAAGAAATTATTTTGATGAATTACTAATGAAATAAATAAATGAATTAACGTTTGAAATCGTTGGTATCAGGCCCGTATTTTAGTTTCGGAGCTCGATACAGGTTTGTTATGATATTTAAGCATTGTCTGCGAAATTTGGTGAGAATTGAAATTTATTTGACGTGATTCGGACGTCCGGTTGATAAATAGTGAACTTTAAGTGTTCTTGAGAAAAATAATGAGTTTTAAGATTTAATTCATAGTTTTACATGTTATTTTCATGATTTGATCATACGAGCAAGTCCGTATGATGCTTTTTGACTTGCGTGCATGTTTGGTTTAGATACCCGAGGGCTCGGGTGAGTTTCAAATTGATTTGGGTTGTGTTGCGCTCGTTCTTTCTTATGCTTTGATGTTGTTTCTTCAAGCATAAATGATATCATATTGAACAAATGAGCTCCAATTTCTGTTTTGAATGAAGTATTAGATATGTACCGTAATTACGGACCCGTAACGAAAATAAACATCGAATTTGGACATCGTATGAGGATTTTATGATCATTTTACTAAGGTTGCTAGATTTTTCAAGTTAATTACGAAATTGTCACTGACGGCGTATTAAAAATTTACACTATTTGCAAATATTAAAACATACATATCTCCTCATTATAAGGTCAAATTGAGTGATTCAAAAGCCTAACTTGACTAGAATTTCACGAGAAATCCATTGGAGACATAAAAATCGAGTTTCGGGATCGTTTGGCATGAGAAACGAGATAGAATAGCTGGCAAAAAAAAATTATATATATATA
>ML268065.1:676-38615 GCA_005239495.1 Nicotiana undulata
CAGACAAGTCCAAAATGACATTACGAACATGTCCCAACTGTCGGAATTCCATTTCGACCTCGATAGCCTATTTTTCACTGCCGTCCGGAAATCGCCAAAAACTAACTTCCGCCAATTCAAGCCTAATTCTACACCGGACATCACAAAATTATTCTGAACACACTCCTAAGTCCTAAATCACTTAACGAAGCTATCTGAGCCATAAAATCCGCATTCCGAGGTTGTTTACCAATAAGTCAACTCTTAGTTGACTTTTTCCCATTTTAAGGCTATTTTTAAGGACTAAGTGCCTGAGTTCTCATTTAACCATTCCGATTTCAAGACTATCTACTCTAACACATTAAGAATAGAATAACCAATCTATAATGAGTCAATAGAAACAGTTATAATGCAGGTTTCACATAACGACAGACCGGGTCGTTACAGAGTAAAAGCGCAAAGGGTGATGTCGTGCCATTATATTCATATTATTGCAAAGTGAGGATGAGAGTAAAATCACGAAGAGTGATGCAGTTCCATTTTCATATAATTGATTTGAATGATTTTCGGTTTGGGTGATTTACTTGGTTATTTCGTGTCTTTCATACTTGTTGTATCTATCATATCTTCCCCCTTTTGCATGCCCCCCCCCCCCCCCCAGTTAGTATGTTATCATTCTTCTTATATTTTATTGCCTTATATACACTTGTACATGATTATTTTACGTAGGTGTCTTCTCATAGCCTCATCACTACCTCGTCGAGGTTAGGATTAACACTTACGAAGTATATTAGGTCGGTTGTACTCATGTTGTACTTCTGCACTTCATGTGCAGATATTGGTGTTGATCCCAGCGGTGCATAATAGCTAATCTGCTCGGATCCAGTCGTAGTTGGAGAATTGAGGTATAGTTGCACGGTGTACGCAGTCCTAAAGTCCCACTCCCTTATATCATTACTCTTTTATTGAGTTTCAAAACAGTTGTGCTTTGTTATGACCATATTTGTAGCACTTTAGATGCTCATATATTCGTGATTCCAGTTTCTGGGATTGTATTTGGATTACGTCGTTTATTAGTTTATCACTTTATTGTAGACTACTCAGTTTTATTGTTATCATTTGATTTGGATTGATAAATGGTTAATAAAATAGCTAACGTTGGCTTGCCTAGAAAGTGAAATGTTAGGCGCCATCACGATCCCGAGGGTGGGAATTTCGGGTCGTGACAGATTATCCTTAATGCGCAAAAACATGGATGGTTGTGCAACAACACAAATAAGAGCTCTACTCAACTCAGAAGTACCCAATATCATGAATCTACTGACCAGAGCCTAATTATCCATAGTCCAAGTACCTCAACTCCAATGGAACAAATGCCAAACTCTAGATCATGAACCAAGTAATCCTTCTCATGGGCTTCTACAGTTGCAAGCTCTAGACCAAAGCATGAATCATAATAATACACTATATAAGGCCCCGAACCCATGTACAATACCAACACAAGGGTTGCAATAGACGGCAACCCATCCTCAAAGCGATAACAAAATTCTATCCTCCCACACAAGGGAAGAACATCCTTCACCACGTCTATATCATCATTAAAGCTTGCCGATGCCCAACCAATTTCAAGTACTCAAAATTGCATACAATGAGTAGGAAAAAACTGGAGATATAAGATTCAAACCGAGACAAACTGACGAGTGCAACACCGGTGTATAACACTTACACTCGCTAGTCAAAGACAATATAGTACTAGATCGTCTCCACAAGGATTGGTTTAAATAATGTTCTAACAAAACTTCAGTTTAACACTATCCAGGAAAACAAACCGTTGACATAATTTGTTACCGACCAATAATAAAAACTAAGATATCGATTGTGAGAAAATAATAGAAATTTAGTGACTAAGTAGCAACAATTGAATATCAAGGTGCGAAGTAAGGGTTGTGACAAGATATGTGATCATCTATTATTCGGGGTAACTCCGTGCTAAGTTCACTCTTAACTTCTATTGACTCAATAAATTTCAACAGATGATTAGGCTATCTTGAGGATTCAAATTCTTCTTCCGAATGAATGAGAGTTTGTTAACCAACCTAATGGAATGTTCTATGAACACATTCAAAAAATACATTGAATGAATGATCTTTCAAAGAACGTCTCTCGACTATTCTTCCAAATTGGGTCAATTGATAACTCTCTAAGCTCTTTCGATTACCTATGAGAGGCGTAAAATCAAACCAAACAAGATAACACAATGCAAATTGTAGAAATACATCTCTTTCGATTAAAGTAAAACCACAATTGGCCTTGCCATTCAATTAATTACTCGTTCACGAATTTAGGTATAACGACCCGGTCGGTCATTACGTAGAACATGCATTAATTTCACTATTTCTGCCTTGTCGTAGCTTTGTTAGACTGTTCATGAGGTATTAGAGTTGGTTAGTTCGGGTTCGGAGTGGTTATAGAAGGAATTAAGACACTTAGTCTCTAAAAGTAGCCTAAGAGTTGGAAAAGTCAACCGGGAGTTGACTTGTTGGTAAACGACCTCGGAATGTGGATTTTATGGTTCGGATAGCTTCGTTAGGTGATTTGGGACTTAGGAGTGTGTTCGAAATATTTTTGTGATGTCCGGTGTAGAATTAGGCATGAATTGGCGGAAGTTAGTTTTGGCGATTTCCGGTCGGCAGTGGAAAATAGGATATCGTGTTCAAAATGGAAGTCCGACAGTTGGAACAGGTTCGTAATGTCATTTTGGATATGTCTGCAAAATTTCAGGTCAATCGAGTTGTTTTAGGTAGTTTTGGTGTCGTTTGTGGAATTTAGAAAGTTGGAAGTTCATAGGCTTGACTTCGATGGGTTTTTGGATTTTGATGTTTCGAAGGCTCGACTAAGTTTGAATGACCATACGTGATGTGTTGGTATGTTTGGTTGGGGTCCCGAGGGGCTAGGGATGGTTTTGGGTGGTTAACGGGGAGTTTGGAATGATTTGGTTGTTGCTGAAGTTGCTGGTGCTGGTGTTTTCGCACTTGTGGAATGGGAGCCACAGGTGCGGGCCTGCAGGAGCGGATGAGGCTCCGCAGGTGCGGAAGTTTGGCTGGGTGAAGAGATTTCCGCAGGTGCGAGGTAATTGCCGCACCTGCGAAGCCGCAGGTGCGGGAGGTGGAGCGCAGGTGCGGAAGTTGAGGACTTTGGGGTTTTCCGCAGGTGCGCACCTGGGACCGCGTGTGCAGTTCTGCAGGTGCGTGTAAGTGGACGCAGGTGCAGAACCACTGGGCGGAAGGTATAAAATCATGCCTTCGCGAATTTGAGCCATCTTTCTCAATATTCCATCTGGGTTTGAAGCTTTTGAAGGGTTTTTGAAGAGGGAATTCGATAGTTCTTCATTGAGGTAAGGTTTTTGGACTCTAAACTCGTTTATATGTGATTAAAGGTCGGATTAATGGTGAAAAATAAGAGAAATATCAGTGCAAAATGGGTAACTAGGGCTTGGGATTAAGAGGCTTTAGAATGAGAATTTGAGGGGTCATTTGGACTCCGATTTCAGTGTTCTTGTTATGTATAGACTCGTGGGAGGATGAGGATTCTTGTGGTGTAAATTTTATCGAATTTCGAGGTATGGGCCCGGGGGTCGGGTTTGACCAACTTCGAGATTTTTGAGTATTTTTGATAAATTTCGATTGGGATTAATTCCTTAGCATATTATAATGATATACATCTGATTGTTGGTAGATTTGGAGCACTCGAAGGCCAAATTTAGAGGCAAGGTCACTGCGGAATAGTATGTTAGCCAGTTTTGAGGTAAGTAACGCTTCCAAACTTGGAACTGAGGGTTCGAAACCCCAAATTATCTGATATTTTATATTAATTAAGGCGACACACTTGTCAAGTAACGGGCATGCGGGCGTACACCGAATATTTATGGCCTGGCTCGTCCCATGGCACTGCCTTATGGCTATTTCAGACTATTACTTGTACCGTGAAGGTTGAAGTTACCTTGAACGTATTAGAAATCATGTTAAGTATAAATGTTAAGGCTTCACGCCGATATGTTTAGACCGGAATGGTCGATTGTTGTTGTCTCCATCTGCGATTATTTGCTTTCATTTACTCAGTCCTGTTATAGCATATGTTTCATGCCTCAGTCTCAGAAGTTGCTAGTTTATTTCTATATTATCATTGTTTTGGGTTGATTGTTATATTTGAGAGCATTGTGAGTGAGGCTGGAAAGTATTGACTTAGTGAGGCTGAGAGCCTGGTATTGAGACAGTTTTGAGATTGGACTGCACACCGTAGTGATCCTTGAGTCATGCCTTCATTGGCTGATATAACGCTTGGGCTTATAGGATCCCCTCCAGAGTCTAGGCCGAGAGCCTGGTATTAGGACAGTTATGAGATAGGACTGCACACTACAGCGATCCTTGAATCATGCCTTCATTGGCTGATATAGTGCTTGGGCTTATAGGAGCCCCTTCGGAGTCTTTACACCCCCAATGAGCGCACAAATATTGAGGGATGGATTTTCCCTGGCATGGATCTTGCCTGAAGTTATTGATATATATATTGAGGGATGGATCGTCCCTAGACATGGATCTTGTCCGAGTGATATGTTCCGGAGATGGATCTTCTCCATGGGGCTGGACTGGCCTTTTTCCTCAGTACTCGGTGACTACGTCACTTGAGTTTATGCATAATCCGAGATGGACCTTCCCTGGGCCTGAAGTCCAATTCTAGTACTGAGTGGACTTCCTTGTGATAGTAAGGATACTGTGTACATATCATTTCTGATTCTTCATGATCATATGTTGTTATGTAGAGTTTACAGGCATAATTTGGTGCATCTTTATTATTTTCCTGCCATATTACTGTCATGTTAAAGATATTTATTGTTGTACATAAACATCGGAGGTTTAGTCCATCACTACCTCTCAACCCATAGTTTGGTTTCGTTACTACTGAGTTGGTGTACTCACGTTACCCCCTACACTTTGTGTGCAGATCCAGGTACACCGGGACTTGGCTTTGGTCATTGAGTAGCGGCAGTTTCCATCAGAGTTGTCGAGGTAGCAACTGGCGTCCGTGATCTCTTCATCTCTTTCCTATTCTACCTGTTGTTATTTAATTTTAAGACCATGTTGGTCAATCCCTTTTAGTTACATTATGTATCAACAGCTCATGACTATGTGACACTGGATCCGGAATTGTAGGATTTTAGATTTGATTTTTCACAAATTGTTTCCAAATTGTGATTTATTATTATTATTGATTTCGGATTTATTAAAAGGGGTATTTTCTCTATAATTGAACCTCGATTAGTTATAGATAGGTGGCTGGCCTGGTTCCACGACAGGCGCCATCACGAATCTAAATTGGGTCGTGACAAGTTGGTATCAGAGCTCTAGGTTAAATGGGTCTCACCAGTCATGAGCAGGTTTAGTAGAGTCTTGCGGATCACTACGGAGACGTATGTACTTATCTTCGAGAGGATACAGAACCCTTAGGACATTACACATTTCTTTGAAATTCTGTCGTGCGACTCTGTTAAACTCGGGAACTAAACTTCTGTGTGTTCATTCTCTCACATATGGTGAGGACTCGTGCTACCAATAGTGGTGATCAGACACCAGCGGGACCAGACAGAGGTCAAGGTCGTGGTCGAGGGAATGGAAGAGGGAGGGGTGCAGCTCGCACAGCAGCCGGGGCAGCACCTATGGACCCTCCCATTGCTCAGGATCAGGTCCCCGCAGTTGAGATTCCAGCAGGGCAAGCTCAGGCACCAGCAGTGCCCATTGTGATTCCGGGTCTTCAAGAGACCCTAGCCCAGATTTTGACGGTGTGCACCAGTTTTGCACAAGTCGTCGCTATGTCACCTACCGCTACTACTTCTCAGATCGGGGGAGACATCCAGACTCCAACTTCCCGGACACCTGAGCAGGTCACCCAGGGACTTCGGACACCTGGGGCAGCTCCAGTGCAGTAGATTGCTCCGGTACAAGATTATGTGGTCCCAGCTTTTGCTAATGATAAACAACGTAGGTTGGAGAGGTTCAGCAGAATCCAGCCTCCGATTTTAAGTGGTACAAAGGGCGAGGATGCCCAGGACTTCCTGGACAAGTGTCATAGGATACTACGCACAACAGGGATATTAGAGGCCAGTGTGGTCCCATTTACTACCTTCCAGTTTTCAGGAGCTGCACTTTCTTGGTGGGAGGCCTATGAGAGGCGTAGACCCGCTGATGCAGCGCCCCTTACATGGCACCAGTTCTCCATTCTCTTATTGGATAAGTATATACCGCAGTCCCACAGAGAGGAGCTGCGCAGAGAGTTCAAGCAGTTGCGTCAGGGAGACATAACCGTGACACAATATGAGATGAGGTTCTCTGAGTTAGCCCGTCATGCCATCTGGCTAGTCCCCACAAACAGAGAGAGGATCCGGAGTTTTGTTGATGGTCTCACTTACCAGCTACGGATTTTTTGAACCAGGGAGAGGGTATCTGGCGCTTCTTTTGAGGAGGTAGTTGACATAGCCAGGGAGATTGAGTCAGTGCGCCGCCAGGAGCGTGTTGAGAGGGAGTCCAAGAGGCCTCGAGGATCTGGTAGTTATGGTGGTGTTTACTCAGGAGGTCAGTCGTAGCATAGCAGAGGCCGTCCATTCAGGCATCCTCATCCAGCTTGTCCAGTTTATAGTGGTGCTTCATCAGGACACGATCCCCGTAGCTCCCATCCAGGTCGTTCATCATTCAGTGCACTTTCAGCCTAGAGCTCATCCTGTCCACCGTCAGTTCAGGGTTCTTCAGCACATGGCTCTTCTAGCAGCTACTCTGGTTCTAGGGGTTCCCTTCAGTCCCCACCTTTATTTGCTGAGAGGGGTTGCTTCGAGTGTGGTGATCTGGGTCATATCAAGAGGTATTGTCCCCGCCTTTCTGATAGTTCATTTCAGCACAAAAGCCAGCCTCCAGCTTCCACACCAGTTTCTACACCACCCGCTCAGGCAGCCAGGGGTGGGGGGGCAGTCAGTCAGAGGCCTCCCTAGAGGGGGAGGTCGATCAGGTGGGGGACAGGCCCATTTCTATGCACTTCCAGCCAGACCAGATGCCATGGCTTCAGATGCAGTGATTAAAGGTATTATCTCAGTCTGTCACCGGGATGCTTCGGTATTATTTGATCCTGGTTCCACGTATTCATATGTTTCATCATACTTTGCACATTTCTTAGATACGCCCCGTGAGTCCTTGATTTCATCTGTTCATGTGTCGACTCCGGTAGGGGAAACTGTCGTGGTAGACCAGGTGTACCGGTCTTGTGTTATATCTATTGGGGGTTTGGAGACCTGAGCAGACCTATTATTGCTTAGCATGGTTGACTTTGATGTGATATTTGGCATGGATTGGCTATCTCCGTGCCATATTGTTCTTGACTGTCACGCCAAGATCGTGACCTTAGCTATGCCTGGATTGCCGAGGATTGAGCGGAGAGGTTTGGTGGAGTATGTGCCTAGTAGGGTGATTTCATACCTGAAGGCTCAGCGTATGATTGGGAAGGGATGTGAGTCTTATCTGGCTTTTGTTAGAGATGTTAGTAGTGATACTCCTTTTATTGATTATGTTCCTATGGCCCGTGAGTTCCCGGACGTCTTCCCTACAGACCTGCCAGGCATGCCACCTGACAGAGACATTGATTTTGGTATTTACTTGTTACTAGACACCTAGCCTATCTCTATCCCACCTTACCGCATGGCCCCAGAAGAGTTTAAGGAATTAAAATAGCAGCTCCAGGAACTCCTAGGTAAGGGGTTAATTCGGCCTAGTGTGTCACCTTGGGGTGCACCGGTGTTGTTCGTGAATAAGAAGGATGGGTATATGCGCATGTGTATTGACTATAGGCAGCTGAAAAAGGTTACGGTGAAGAACCGGTATCCTTTGCCTCATATTGATGACTTGTTTGATCGGCTTCAGGGAGCTAGGGTGTTCTCCAAGATTGACTTGAGGTCTGGGTACCATTAGCTGAAGATTCGGGATTCTGATATTCCGAAGACTACTTTCAGGACCAGATATGGTCATTATGAGTTTTTGGTTATGTCATTTGGGTTGACCAATGCCCCATCCGCGTTCATGCATTTGATGAACAACGTGTTTCAGCCTAACCTTGATTCATTCGTCATTCTGTTCATTGATGACATCCTGGTGTATTCTCGTAGCCAGGAGGAGCACGCTCAGCATTTGAGAGTTGTGTTGCAGAGGTTGAGAGAGGAGAAGCTTATTGCAAAGTTCTCCAAGTGTGAGTTTTGTCTTGGTTCAGTAGCTTTCTTGGGGCACGTGGTATCTAGTGAGAGTATTCAAGTTGATCCGAAGAAGATTGAGGTGGTGCAAAGTTGGCCCAAACCTTCCTCCGCTACAGAGATTAGGAGCTTCCTTGGTTTGGCGGGATATTATCGTCGCTTTGTGGAGGGATTCTCTTCTATTGCTTCACCCTTTACCAGATTGACCCAGAAAGGTGCTCCATTCAGATGGTCCGATGAGTGTGAGGAGAGCTTTCAGAAGCTCAAGTCAGCATTGACTACAGCTCCGATATTGGTCTTGCCTATTGGTTCGGGTTCTTACACAGTCTATTGTGATGCTTCTAGAGTTGGTTTGGGAGCGGTTCTGATGCAGGAGGGTAGTGTGATTGCCTACGCATCCAGACAGTTGAAGGTGCACGAGAAGAATTATCCAGTGCACGATCTTGAGCTAGCTGCCATTGTTCATGCTTTAAAGATTTGGCGTCATTCTTTGTATGGGGTGCAGTGTGAGATTTTCACCGATCATCGTAGCTTGCAGTATCTGCTGAAGCAGAAGGATATGAATTTACGTCAAAGGAGATGGTTGTAGCTTCTTAAGGATTATGACCTCACCATTTTATATCACCCGGGGAAGGCCAATGTAGTGGCCAATGCCCTGAGTCGCCGAGCAGGGAGTTTGGGGAGTCTAGCCTATCTTTCAGTAGCAGAGCGACCCTTGGCACGTGATATTCAGGACTTAGCAAGGCAGCTTGTGAGATTGGATTTGTCAGAGCCTCCGCGAATATTATCTAGCATGGCTTCCCGATCTACTCTCTACGATCAGAATAGAGCGCGTCAGTATGATGACCGGCACTTGTTGGTTCTTCAGGACAGGATCCGTCGAGGTGATGCCAGGGATGTGACTATTGGTGATGACGGGGTTATGAGGATGCAGGGCCGTATTTGTGTGCCCAATGTAGATGGGATTCGAGAGTTGATATTAGCAGAGGTCCACAGCTCGCGGTATTCCATCCATCTGGGTGCTGCGAAGATGTACCAGGACCTGAGACAACAGTATTGGTGGAGGCGGATGAAGAGAGATATTGTCGAGTATGTAGCACGGTGTCTCAACTGCCAGCAGGTCAAGTATGAGCACCATAGACCAGGTGGATTGCTTCTGGAGTTAGTTATTCCGGAGTGGAAGTGGGAGCGGATCACCATGGACTTTGTAGTAGGGCTTCAACGGACTTCGAAGGGATTGGATGCTATTTGGTTCATTGTGGATCAACTGACCAAGTCCGCGCATTTCATTCCTGTCAGTACTACTCATACTTCGGAGAGGTTAGCTGGTATCTACATCAGGGAGATTGTCCGATTGCATGGAGTCCCAATTTCTATCATTTCTAACAGATGTACTCAGTTCACATCTCAATTTTGGAGGGCCATGCAGAGAGGTATGGGTACTCAGGTAGAGTTGAGCACGACATTTCATCCCCACACCGACGGGCAGTTAGAGCGGACTATTCAGATCTTGGAGGACATGTTGCGCGCATGTGTGATTGATTTTGGTGGTTCATGGGATCAGTTCCTGCCACTAGCGGAGTTTGCATACAATAACAACTACCAGTCCAGTATTCGAATGGCCCCGTATTAGGCTTTATATGGTAGGAGGTGTAGATCTCCGGTTGGTTGGTTCGATCCCGGTGAGGCCAAGCTATTAGGCACAGATTTGGTTCAGGATGCGTTGGAGAAGGTAAAGGTGATTCAGGAGCGACTTCGCACGGCGAAGTCTAGGCAGAAGAGTTATGCGGACCGGAAGGTCTAGGATGTGTCTTATATGGAGGGTGACAAGGTACTGCTGAAGGTGTTACCTATGAAGGGTGTTATGAGGTTCGGGAGGAGGGGAAAGTTCAGTCCCCGGTTCATTGGTCCTGTTGAGGTGCTTCAGAAGGTTGGAGAGGTGGCTTATAGACTTGCCTTACCACCCATCTTGTCTAGCGTTCATCCGGTATTCCAGGTGTCGATGCTCCGGAAGTATGTTGGTGACCCGTCCCATGTTTTAGACTTCAGTACAGTTCAACTTGAGGATTATATGTCATATGAGGTGGATCCAGTGGCTATTTTGGCTCACGAGGTCAGAAAGTTGAGGTCAAAGGAGATAGCTTCAGTGAAGGTGCAGTGGAGAGGTCATCCAGTGGAGGAGGCTACTTGGGAGACCGAGCGGGAGATGCGGAGCAGATATCCTCACTTGTTTGAGACTCCAGGAATGTTTCTAGACCCATTCGAGGACGAACGTTTGTTTAAGATGGGGAGAATGTAACGACCTGGTCGATCATTACGTAGAACATGCATTAATTTCACTATTTCTACCTTGTTGTAGCTTGGTTAGACTGTTCATGAGGTATTAGAGTTGGTTAGTTCGGGTTCGGAGTGGTTATAGAAGGAATTGAGACACTTAGCCTCTAAAGGTAGCCTTAGAGTTGGAAAAGTCAACTGGGAGTTGACTTGTTGGTAAACGACCTTGGAATGCGGATTATATGGTTCGGATAGCTTCTTTAGGTGATTTGGGACTTAGGAGTGTGTTCAGAATGTTTTTGTGATGTCCGATGCAGAATTAGGCTTGAATTGGCGGAAGTTAGTTTTGGCGATTTCTGGTCGGCAGTGGAAAATAGGCTATCGGGGTTGGAATTGAATTCTGATAGTTGGAACAGGTTCGTAATGTCATTTTGGATATGTCTGCAAAATTTCAGGTCAATCGGAGTTGTTTTGGGTAGTTTCAGTGTCGTTGGTGAAATTTAGAAAGTTGGAAGTTCATAGGCTTGAATTCGATGGTTTTTTTTTATTTTGATGTTGCTTTTGATGTTTCGAAGGCTCGACTAAGTTTGAATGACCATACGTGATGTGTTAGTATGTTTGGTTGGGGTCTCGAGGGGCTCGGGATGGTTTTGGGTGGTTAACGGGGAGTTTGGAATGATATGGTTTTTGCTGAAGTTGTTGCTGCTAGTGTTTTCGCACCTGCGGAATGGGAGCCGCAGGTGCGGTCCTGCAGGAGCGGATGAGGCACCGCAGGTGCGGAAGTTTGGCTGGGTGAAGAGATTTCCGCATGTGCGGGAGGTGGAGCGCAGGTGCGGAAGTTGAGGACTTTGGGGTTTTCCGCAGGTGCGCACCTGGGACCGCATGTGCGGTTCCGCAGGTGCGCGTAAGTGGCCGCAGGTGTGGAACCACTGGGGAGAAGGTATAAAAGCATGCCTTCGCGAATTTGAGCCATCTTTCTCAATATTTCATCTGGGTTTGAAGCTTTTGAAGGGTTTTTGAAGAGGGAATTCGATAGTTCTTCATTGTGGTAAGGTTTTTGGACTCTAAACTCGTTTATATGTGATTAAAGGTCGGATTAATTGTGAAAAATTAGGTAAACATCAGTGCAAAATGGGTAACTAGGGCTTGGGATTAAGAGGCTTTAGAATTAGAATTTGAGGGGCCATTTGGGCTCCGATTTCAGTGTTCTTGCTATGTATAGACTCGTGGGAGGATGAGGATTCTTGTGGTGTAAATTTTATCGAATTCCGAGGCGTGGGCCCGGGGGTAGGGTTTGACCAAGTTCGGGATTTTTGAGTGATTTTGATAAATTTCGATTGGGATTAATTCCTTAGCATATTATAATGATATACATCTGATTGTTGGTAGATTTGGAGCACTCGGAGGCCGAATTTAGAGGCAAGGGCACTGTGGAGTAGTATTTTAGCCGAATTTGAGGTAAGTAATGCTTCCAAACTTGGAACTGAGGGTTCGAAACCCCAAACTATCTAATATTTGATATTAATTAAGGCGACGCACTTGCCAAGAGATGGGCATGCGGGCGTACACCGAATATTTGTGGCCTAGCTCGTCCCATGGCACTGCCTTATGGCTATTTCAGACTGTTACTTGTACCGTGAAGGTTGCAGTTACCTTGAACGTATTAGAAACCATGTTAAGTATAAATGTTAAGGCTTCACGCCGATATGTTTAGACCGGAATGGTCGATTGTTGCTGTCTCCATCTGCGATTATTTGCTTTCATGTACTCAGTGTTGTTATCACATATGTTTCATGCCTCAGTCTCAGAAGTTGCTAGTTTATTTCTATATTATCATTGTTTTGGGTTGGTTGTTATATTTGAGAGCATTGTGAGTGAGACTAGAAAGTATTGACTGAGTGAGGCCGAGAGCCTGGTATTGAGACAATTATGAGATTGGACTGCACACCGAGCGATCCTTGAATCATGCCTTCGTTGGCTGATATAGCGCTTGGGCTTATAGGAGCCCCTTCGGAGTCTTTACACCCCCAGTGAGCGCACAGATATTGAGGGATGGATTTTCCCTGGCATGGATCTTGCCTGAAGTTATTGATATATATATTTAGGGATGGATCGTCCCTAGACATGGATCTTGTCCGAGTGATATGTTCCGGAGATGGATCTTCTCCGTGGGGCTGGACTGGCCTTTTTCCTCAGTACTCGGTGACTACGTCACTTGAGTTTATGCATAATCCGGGATGGACCTTCCCTGGGCCAGAAGGCCAATTCTAGTACTGAGTGGACTTCCTTGTGATAGTAGGGATATTGTGTACATATCATTTCTGATTCTTCATGATCATATGTTGTTATGTAGAGTTTACAGGCATAATTTGGTGCATCTTTGTTATTTTCCTTCCATATTACTGTCATGTTCAAGATATATATTTTGTTCATAAACATCGGAGGTTTAGTCTGTCACTACCTCTCAGCCCATAGTTTGGTTTTGTTACTACTGAGTTGGTGTACTCGCGTTACCCCATGCACCTTGTGTGCAGATCCAAGTACACCAGGACTTGGCTCTGGTCATTGAGTAGCGACAGTTTCCATTAGAGTTGTCTAGGTAGCAGTTGGCGTCTGTGATCTCGTCATCTCTTTCCTATTCTACCTGTTGTTATTTAATTTTCAGACTATGTTTGTCAGTCCCCTTTTAGTTACATTATGTATCAGCAGCTCATGATTGTGTAATACTAGATTCGGGATTGTAGGATTTGAGATTTGATTTTTCACAAATTGTTTCCGAATTCTCATTTACTATTATTATTGATTTCGGATTTATTAGAAGGGGTATTTTCTCTATAATTGAACCTAGATTAGTTATAGATAGGTGGCTGGCCTGGTCCATGACAGGCGCCATCACGACTCCAAAATTGGGTCGTGACATTAGGCAACTAACATAGAGTAAACCCCAAACAATAGTCAAATCACAATATTTGTCAATAACCCTAAGAAAGATTACTCCATAGTGGAGAAGTTTATTATCACAAGAGTATTAGAAGAACAAGAAGACATTACAATTCCCAAAATTAAACAAACTTCCGTATTGAATGAATTGGATGAAGTATTTTGAGTCTCCGTTGTTTCCTTGCCTTCTTCTCTCCAAAATTGCTCCAAAATCTGAGATACCTAATTTTTAGACGAGCTAGGATTCATATATGTCAAAAAGAGCCGACTCCGAATTTACAAAAATAGGCCTGGCTAAAGTCCCTGGAAGACGTGCGGGGCCCATGCACCTGGAGGTGTGACCGAAAATATGGCCACGCACCTCTGGCAGTACACTGCATCACTTGCACCCAAGTGCGCGCTGGGGGATTCTTATGCGCGGTCGCGCACCTAGGTTTTCCTCCTGCTCAACTCTTTTTCCTTCCATTAAGTGCACTATTCATCCATTGATCCTCGAACAAGATCCCGGCTTAATCCTTGGGCTTTTACTCAGACTTCAAAGCTCCAAATAGCTCGAATTAGCTCCACAATATCTACATAACTCAGAATCACTCCTACAAGGCGTAAAACACACACTAAGTGCAAAATAATACCAATTAAAGCTCAAACACAAATAAAGTGCAGTGACTTGGAGTGCAATAACCGACTAAAATACGAGATTATAGCTTACCATCAACACCCCACTCTTAAATTGTTGCTCGTCCTCGAGCAATCAAACTACACTTCATATAGACACGAACGTTTTCAACAACTCTCATAACTCATCACCCAAAGAATATTAAAACAGGTTAAGCACAATACCGTAACATCCTCTCCATAAGATTTGACTCAAAAGCAACATCAACGACATTACCTTTCCTTCGTGAATCATCTTCTCTCACACAACAATAGAGAGTAGTTCCACACACAATAAAATTTAAGAACAATTATAAACTCAAGATAGAAAGAATTCACTCACTGTTAGAAACAACATTCATATGCCACAAAACACGTACCATAGGCTTGCCTGTTGTGTAATACTCTACTATTTGAGCTCATTCAGCTAAGTATCAAGTAGGACTTTAATTGGTTGTAATGTAGGTTGCGGGATGGGTAGGATACATTTGGATATAAGAGTGACTACACCTCCCTAAGCACTTTAATACATACACTTAATCATTGAAAACCCCACACTTATGTCAAACCATAACTCCACCTTCACATAGATATACATCAACTCCCTACTTCTTTAAGCACAATTACATCAAGCTACAACTATCAAGGACCATTTTTCACAATCAACCACTTATTTTTTCCTTTCTTTTTCAATTCAAGTGACTCTTACTTTTTCAAAATAGTGCACTTGTCTCCTTTGTTCAATAGTTCCACCCAAACACCAAACCAACCACCACACACTTGAAAGTTTATAAAGTTTATAACATATTCATGTTCTCACAAGAGGTACAAGGTTCAAATAGATGGTCAATTCGAATAAATGGGTGAACGAGGTTGACTAAGATACATAACTATTAGGTGGGTAAAAGCATATAACCGGCTCAACAAGAATTGTCTATATCAATTCTAAGGCTGAATAAAACTACTATGGGGAAAGTTCTAGACATCAAATGCAATGCACAAAATACAAAAACCTCACACGCACATGGCACACAACTCATTCATGATTGGACTATTAAGACACTCTTGTCACAACAGTTAAGGAAAGTTAAGATCATACAATTTAAGGTACTTATACAAGAGTCAAAAACTGAGCCTAAGCGTCACAACTAAAGCACTTACTATTGTCAAGGCATAATATGGTTAAGAGATATTGCCTTCAATTTAATTCGCAACACAATGTTTCCTTCTCCTAAAAAATATAAAACTAACTACACCCAGTTCAAACAAAAGCCTTGGAAAAGAACCGTGACACAGAGAAAAACCAATGGGGAATTATTACACTACATACAAACAAAAATCTTTTTGTCTTTCTTCTTTCAACTTTAGTCCCTCAAGAAAACTGTCGATGATATCCATCGTCGGGAAAATCGAAAATTCCAAAAAAATTCCAAATATTTTACTATTTCTACTAACTACAACTAACAAAAAGAAAACCAATATGCATACATACAAATATCCCCCACACCACACTTTAAGTTGTGACATGTCCCCATGACACACAATTAAAATACAAAGGTAAAGAAATCCACTTTATTCTTCCGGACTGTACAGACATGGTCCTCATGTTCCAGGCAGTTCACGTAGAACTCACGAACAACCACTAAATTTTCCTCGTCAGGTTCTTCGAAAAACACCCCCATTCCTCGCCTGACCAATTTTGCATACACTCTAGGACAGTCATATTGTATAGACCCAATTTTGATTCCCCTCTCCGGTATGGGCTTTGTGCCTGCTTTGCTATTAAATCAATGTTGGGCTTCCCATGAGACAAACGTATTATGATCATATGGATGCGGAGGTAGAATCTAGCAACCTAGACGTGCCCGCTTGACCACCGATGGAGGTACTTGACGTTTTTCCTCTCTTGGATGGAGCCATTACACCTGAAATAACCCACCAAATATCCTCAAACAAATTACTCAGCGGGCCAAGAAGGGATACTCAAACTTTACCCTCACACTTGGTAACGAAATTTCACTTTCAACCTTATTGTGTCATTTACACAAACACTTAACATGCACAGTTGTTCCCAAACCACCACAAAGAAAATATTAGCCCTAGATGGACTACATATATACCAATTTCACTGCCCAACAACTATGTTTTCAATCTCCATGGTGAAACTCAACCTCCACCCCATAAGAAAAGGAGAACAAAAAAGAAAGAAACAAAAAAAATTGCTACAAACAAAAAAAGAAAATTAGAAACAAGGGAAAAAGCATCTCACATACCTAAGGGGTCTCTAGGAAGGAGTGCTCGTGAAGAAGGGGGAAGGAAGAAGAGTAGGGGTGTGGGTGGGTGTCCTTCTTGTTTTCATAGAGAGGATATGAGAGAGGGGGAGCGTGTTAGGATTTTTGTGAAGATGAGAGGTCCAATATTAAAAGAAATAGGTACTTACCTATGCGTGGGCGGGTGCGCGGCCAGGTCATCCCGTGTGCGTCCGCGCACATATGATATTATACTGGTTCATATGTGCGGTCGTGTGCACGGTCCACCCTTCAGGTTCACGGTCGCGCATGTCCCAGCGTAGTCTAAAGTCGTCATTTGCGCAACCACATGCGTGAGGCACCCTACCAGGTGCATGGTCGCGCACGAGTACACTCACGAGGAGCCTTTTGAACACCTCAGTCCCGACCTTCTGCCACATATACCTTACTGCACCTACCAAGTCATAATATACACTAATTTCTACCTACTATATTCCACAAACAGAAAGAAAGAAACTAAAGGGAAAAATTAAGCTAGTAGAAAAGTTAGAGATTATAGTCGTCAACTTGACTCAACTGGGCGTCTTCAACTGATTATGATGCTCGAGGATTTCTAAGCAAATCCTCCAGCAAGGTATGGTTTTAACCTGCACCCATTCACTTTGAAACTCTCCGTTCCGTCCATGTTCTGGATCTCAATCGCCTCATATGGTGATACATGTTTCACCACATACGGTCCCGTCCATCTAGACTTAAATTTTTTGAGGAACAATCTAAGTCTACTATTTTACAGTAAGACCTTTTCCCCTTAATAAAATTCCTTCGGCTTAATCAGACGGTCATGCCATTTCTTCGTTTTTTCCTTGAAAATTTGTGCATTCTCATACGCGTTCAATCTGAATTCCTCCAGCTCATTCACCTATGATTTTTGGTGTTCACCTGCAAGACTAAGATCAAGATTAAGCAATTTAATTGCCCAAAAGACTTATGCTCAGTCTCCATGGGTAAGTGACATGACTTTCCATACACCAACTTGAAGGGTGAAGTCCCTATGCTTATTTTGAATATTATTTTATACGCCCATAGAGCTTCATCCAACTTTACCGACCAATCTTTTCTGGAAGCACTAACAGTTTTTTCTACAATTCTTTTGAGTTCACGGCTAGCTGCTTCTACATGCCCAGTAGTTTGATCATGGTATGGGGTTCCTTTTTTATGAGTTACCCCATATTAGACAACAGAGTAGTAAACTGTTTATTTACGAAATGTGACCCATTGTCATTGATGATGACTCGGGGAGTTCCAAAGCGGGTGAAAATATTCTTTCGAAGAAATTCACATACTACCCAAGCACCGTTGGTCCTAGTAAATATTGCTTATACCCACTTGGAGATGTAGTCAACGGCCACTAGGATATACTCATAGGAATGAGACGATGGGAAGCCAGACATCGAAGATTTCGCACGCCAAAATGGAATTTAGAGGAATCTCATCCTTTTTACTCATGTTACATGTCTGTTGGAACTTTTCACATGCATACACCTAAGATCTTGCGTCCTTGTATAGAGATGTCTAGTAAAAACAGGCCTCCATGACCTTTGATGTTGTCCTACTTCCTCCATAGTGTCCTCCAACTACTCCATCTTGACAATGGGACAATATACTTCCCATTTCGCCTTCTAGTACGCATCTCCAAATTACACCATCTGCACATAATTTAAACAAAAAGGGATCATGCCAGAAGTATTGTTTTACATCGCTTTGCAGCTTCCTTTTCTGGTTGGAGGTCAAGTTGTGTGGTATCCATCCTCTAGCCAAAAGTTGGCTATGTCAGCGAACCATGGCGGTCTATCATAGACCGCTACAATGGAAAAAATTTGCTCATCTAGGAACTGTTCTCGAATGTCCAGGTGGTTTCTCCAATCGCCACAGGTGGTTAGCCACTTGATTTTATGTGCCCTTCATGTCCTTGATTTCTATATCATATTCTTACAGCAACAATACCCACCGCATCAGACGCAGTTTGGATTCTTTATTACTCAGCAAATGCTTCAGCACTGAGTGATCAGTACGCACTATTCCTTACTTCCCACTAAATAGGATCTGAACTTGTCAAAAGTAAAGATTACTGCAAAGAACTCCTTCTCTGTGGTATCATAGTTCACCTTAGCATCATTCAAAGTTCGGCTTGCATAGTAAATGAGTCTGGATAGATTATCTCTCCTCTACCCCAGCACTGCTCCCACTCCCACATCACTGGCATTACACATGATCTCAAAGGGTTCACTCTAGTCAGGAGTCACCATAATGGGAGCACTCACTAGCTTTTCCTTGATCAGTTCAAATGCTCTGAGGCACTCTGCATAGAACACAAATTTCACTTCCTTGGCAAGTAATGTTGTTAAAGGCTTGGTAATGCTGGAGAAATTCTTGGTGAACCTTCTATAAAACCCTGCATGCCCCAAAAAACTCTGATGCTCTTCACTGACGTCGGTGGTGGGAGATTAGATATCACATCTACTTTAGCTATGTCGACCTCAATACTGTCATATGTGACTTTATGGACCAAGATTATCCCCTCCTTAGCCATAAAGTGACACTTTTCCCAGTTGAGTACTAGGTGAGTGTCCTCGCATCGTTTCTAAATAAGTTCGAGATTCATCAAGCAATCCTTGAAGTCATCTCCAAATAGAGTATAGTCATCCATGAACACCTTCAGACACTTCCCATTCAAATCTGAAAAGATTGACATCATGCATCTTTAAAATGTATCTAGTGCATTGCATAATCCGAAAGGCATTCTCCGGTATGCAAAGATTCTAGACGGGCAGGTAAAGGTGGTTTTCTCAACATCTTCGGGAGCAATGGGTATTTGATTGTACCCTAAATATCCATCTAAGAAGCAGTAACATCCACGCCCTGGCACCTTCTCCGACATTTGATCAATGAAAGGAAGAGGGAAGTGATCTTTCCTTGTTGCATCATTTAGCCTCCGGTATTCTATGAACATCCTCCAACCAGTAATTGTTTTGGTAGGAATTAGCTTGTTGTCCTCATTTTTCACCACGTCGTGCCTTCTCTTTTCGGGACAACCTGTACGGGGTTGATCCATTGGGTGCCATAGATGAGAAATATTTTACATGCATCCACCAATTTGAGTATCTTTTTCTGCACCACCTCCTCAAAGTTTTTGTTCAAATTGTGTTGGGGCTGCACCAGCGGTTTGCTCACTTCTTCTAACGGGATTTTGTGTATGAAGATTGCGGGGTTGATCCCCTGAATATTGACTATACTCCAACCGATTGCCTTTTTATGCTTTCGTAGTAACTCCACAAGCATGTGTTCCTATTCACCTGTCAAATCAGCAGCAACAATCACGGGAAAATTATTAGTCTCCAAAAAAGCATATTTCAAATGTGTAGGGAGTACTTTTAATTCCAGCTTCGTCTTGATCTTTTCTCTCTCGAATTCTTCTTTATCTACCACCCTATTCTCATGTTCCAGAGCCTCAACTTCCTCCTTGATCTCAGGATCTTCATCCTCTGTTATGCTTGATTGACTATGCATCTCTCTAATGAATCACCTACCAACTTATCCATCTTGTGTTGTTCAGCTAATTTTCCCACCACGTCTATCTTGAGACAAGCATAGGCAGATGCCTCATCACAAGGGTATTTCATCATTCTCTTCATTTGAAACACCAGTTTTTCATTTCCCACTCGTAGCATGAGTTGTCCCTCATATATATCAAGAATAGCCTGGCCAATGCAAAGAAATGGTCTACCCAAGATTAGAGGTACCTCCTTATTCACTTCCATGACTACTACGATGAAGTCTACTGGGAAGACAAATTTATCCACCCTCACTAGAATGTCCTCTATTATGCCCTCCGGTATGATCGTGGTCTGATAATCCAATTGCAAAGATACCGGCATAGATTTGATCACTTCTAGTTCTACTTACAATTTCTTGAACACCGCTAATGGCATCAAGTTAATGGATGCACCTGCATCGCACAAGGCCTTGTCAAAAATTTTACTCCCCAATGAGCAGGGTATAGTGAAACTGCTAGGATCCCCACACTTTTGAGGAATTTTATTTTGTAAAATTGCACTGGAGTGGCCATTGAGTTTGACCACTTTCATTTCCTCAAGATTTATTTTACTTGAAAGGATTTCCTTTAGGAAATTTGCATAGGCTGGCATCTAGGTGAGCACCTCGGTGAACGGGATGTTCACATAAAGTTGTTTCAGCATCTCCAAGAATTTACCAAAGCATTTGTGTAGTTTCTCTCGCTTCATAGTTTGAGGTTGGTATGGTTGCCTCTATTGGTTCTGGAAGGCAGGAGGTCCTTGAAGTGGTGCTCTGGGGTTTTGCTGGTGCCATGAGTTCAAGCTACCATTTGAAGAACTCCATGAGAACCCCAGATGTCTCTGTCCCATAGAATTAAAATTACCAACTCCTTGGTAGTTTGTCTCTGCTGAAATTCCCTAATGCCTTAACTTCTTCTTCTACGGTGAAGGTTTGGAAATCATGAGTTGGGTGTCCCAATCCACAGATGTCACATCCCACCTGTGGTTGGTTTTGCACATGAGCTATCGTCAGTTGCTTGATGTCCTTATCCATAGCTGCAATTTGGTTATCCATTGTTACAGACGATTCTACTTTGTGAACCCCCGCTGATCTTCTTCGATCCCCTTGGTCTGGACTATTGTTCTGCGTCTTCGGATAGTTCATTCAGAAGTGTGACAACCTCTTCTGGAGTTTTCTCCATCAGAGGACCTGCAACCGTACTATTCAACAATCTCTTTGATGTTTAACTCATCCCAGAAATCTTAGAGTTGCATCCATTGATCCATTCAGTTATGAGGGCACCTCTACAATAACTCCTTAAATCTTACCCATGTCTCGAACACTGTCTCCCCTTCACCTTGGATGAAATTATGAATCTCCCTCCTCATCCCTCCAGTCTTAGCAGCAGAGAAATATTTTTCTAAGAACTTGGTAGTCATCTCCTCCCACGTACGGATTGACCCTGTGGGTAGACTTCTCAACCACTGCTTTTCATCATCCTTCATTGAGAAAGGGAATTCTCTTAGATAGAATGCATCATGTGATGCTCCATTGTAGCGGAATGTGTTCATAATTTCGTCGAAGTCCATCAGATTTTTGTTGGGATCTTCATTGGGTTTGCTTCTGAACATACAATTGTTCTAAATGGTCTGGATGACTCCCTGATTGAGTTCAAAATTGTTGGCATCAATGGGTGGGGGCCTCACACTAGATTGTTGTTGGTTGTACACCGGGCTGGCATAATCTCCTAGAGACCTCCCAGGCCTGGGAGCTGCATTTTAAATATCATCTTCAATCATGGTTCGGTTGAGATTGAAAATTTGATCTTCGTCGATGTTTCATCTGTAACTCTACAGGTTGCTTCAGCTGCTAACCGTGCATCCTGTAGTTAAGTTGCCTCTCTCGTATCTAGGTTCACGTCCTTTTCGTTGTTCACCACTATATTTTGAGTCGAAGTCTGTCCCAACAACGATGTGCTCGATTCCTTCTCCCTTCTCAATTTTTGCGGGTGCTTGTCTAATTCTAGGTTGTATGGCAAACATTCCATGGAAGAGGATCGATCCATACACCATTGAACTTAACATGTTGCCTGCACACAGATAAGAAGAGCATAAAAAGGAAAATAAAATAGTCTGAATTAGTACCGAAATTTATTTTAAACAATATTAATCGCGAATCCTTGGCAACGACGAAAACATTGACGAGCGCAACACCGGTGTATAATACTTAGGCTTGCTAGTCAAAGATAGTATAGTATTAGATTGTCTCTAGAGGGGTTGGTTTAAATAATGTTCTAATATATCTTCAGCTTAAGACTATCCAGGAAAATAAACCTTTGATTTAAGTTGTTACCGACTAATAATAAAAACTAAGATTATCAATGGTGAGAAAATAATAGAAATTTAGTGACTAAGTAGCAATGATTGAATATCAAGGTGCTAAGTAAGGGATGTGACAAAATATGTGATCAACTATTATTCTGGGTTCCGTGTTAAGTTCACTCTTAACTTCTATTGACTCTTTCGATTTCAACAAATGATAAGGCTATCTTGAGGATTCAAATTCTTCTTCTGAATGAATGAGAGTTCCGTTAACCAACCTAATGACATGTCCTATTAACACATGCAAAAAATACAGTGAGTGAATGATCTTTCGAAGAACGTCTCTCGACCATTCTTCCAAATTGGGTCAATTGATAACTCTCTAAGCTCTTTCGATTACCTATGAGAGGCGTAAAATCAACCCAAACAAGATAACACAAAGTGAATTGCAGCAACACTTCTCTTCCAATTAAAGTATAACCACAATTGACCTTGCCATTCAATTAATAACTCATTCACGAATTCAAGCAACTAAGATAGAGTAAACCCCAAACAATAGTCAAATCACAATATTTGTCAATAACCTTAAGAAAGATTACTCCATAGTGGAGAAGTTAATGATCACAAGAGTATTATAAGAACAAGAAGACATTACAATTCCCAAAATCAAACAAACTTCCGTATTGAATGAATTGGATGAAGTATTTTGAGTCTCCCTTGTTTCCTTGCCTTCTTCTCTCCAAAAGTTGCTCCAAAAATCTGAGATACCTCGTTTTTAGATGAGCTAGGTTTCATATAGGTAAAAAAAAAGCCGCCTCTGAATTTACAAAAATAGGACCGGGTAAAGTTCCCGAAAGCGGACGTGCGCGGCCACGCACCTAGAGGTATGACCGCAAATATGGTCGTGTACCTCTGGAAGTACACTACGTCACTTGCGCGCCCAAGTGCATGTTGGGGGTCTCTTATGAGCGGTATCGCGCCTGGGTTTTCCTCCCGCCCAACTTTTTTCCTTCCACTAAGTGCACTATTCGTCCATTGATCCCCGAACACGATCCCGACTTAATCCCTTGGGCTTTTACTCAGACTTAAAAGCTCCAAATATCTCGAATTAGCTCCACAATATTTACATAACTTAGAATCACTCCTACAAGACATAAAACACACACTAAATGCAAAACAATACCAATTAAATCTCAAACACAAATAAAGTGCATTGAATTAGAGTGCAATAAGCGACTAAAATACGAGATTATAGCCTACCATCACAAAGTCGCTGATAAAAATCAATAAAGGAAAATTTTCCTAAAGCCCTATAATCTCTCGAAGATAAGTACAGACGTCTCCATACCGATCCGCAAGACTCTACTAGGCTTGCTCATGACTCGTGAGACCTATGCAACCTGGCTCTGATACCAACTTGTCACGACCCAAAACTCCCACCGGAGCTGTGACGAAGCCTAACGCCGCTTGCTAGGCAAGCCATCAATCAATAAGAAGAAACAAACTTAAATAGCAACATTAAATGGTCTCAATGGTGGAAATATTGATAGTTAACTGAGGTAAACAGTCACGATACAAACAATCCCACGACCTAGTGCCACTAAGTCCATGAGTTCTAAAGAATAAGTAAATAAAAGGTCAGAATCAAGTAAAATAATATCTAAAACACTAAACAATGTTAACATAAAATAAGGAAGGACTTCAAGGCCCTGCAAATGGAATAACAATGCAACCTCGAGAATTCCCTCTAATCCGGATACGGCTCACGGGCAACTACCACGATCATCAATACATGTATCTGCACATGAAGTGTAGGGTGTAGTATGAGTACAACCGATCTCATGTACTCAATAAGTAACAAGCTTAACTTTATGCTGAAAGTAGTGAAGAGCTAAGCAAAGTCCGGTGCTCACTTTCTACAGCCAACAATAACAATAATAGCATATGAAAGATAAGAACTCAAATAATAATAATAGACTCATCTTAACACAATAAGAGGAAAAATAGGATAAAACTATGATATCAGGCTCTAAAGTCAAGTGGAGTTACCAAATATCAACTAGCATGAGGGATAATATATCTCCATGTCTGCATGTCATTCATACATGCCAAACCAACAATTTTACAGTTAAATCATCAAGTATAAAAAATCTCAGTACATTTATTGTGCCTGGCATATTGCCCTAGAATCATACTCTAAGTACACTCACGGTGCGTGGCTCAAAGCCCATGGACCCTCACAGACACACGTATACACACTCAACACTGTATGGTTGCCTGATATAAGTCCCTCACTCAAGCACATATATATGACCACATGTTGGTGCCCACCGTTAATACCTGACTCTTGAGGGGCGGGTTCTTGACGCTGATTAGATCTAAGTCATCGATCAATACCACATAGCCCGACATGTGTCCTGGCGTACGCGTTGCCTCATGTATGGACTAGCGCACACGCCACCTCGGTACCAATATCACTCAGCCCAATGTGGGTCCTCGATGCAAGCATTGCCTCACAATCAATCAACACGGCTCTATGACCCACATCATTCATCAATCCGTTCAAGTCTCCATATTCCAACATCTCACAGCAACATAATCCAATATATAACACAGAATAAAAAATGTACCACAAATTCAGCTGAAACTCGTTCCACGTACATGGTCACCAATAATGTGTGAGATAGCATATCAAAAGTGCATAGAGACAGAGATATAACATGCAGATATAATTATCTTGACAAAACAATATGACTACGACTAAGGCAAATAACTCAACATAGCAAAAATAGCCTTATCATGTCTCAAACAATTAGGCAGATAGCTTAGACATGATTTCTAAAATGAATAATAACTCATACAAATGGATAAAACATGATATCAAAGAAGTATCATAGAAAAACAAGGCATATAATAGCCTAAGGACTACCCTGATCATGACTAATTACGGTGCACGAATATACGCTAATCACCTCGCATATACGTCACCTCCATCACATAACAAATACTATAACCAACGAAAAATTTCTATCAAATCCAAGTTTAGACAAGTTACTTACCTCATTCGGGCTAGTCTTCAATCTCGAATTGCGTAAAAACCCTAATCTAGCTCTCCAATCGTGAAAATCCAAGCCAAACATTATCCAAGGAAATCAAAAATTCCATAGGCTTCGATCTTTGAAGAAATTTCCAAATGTCAACAAAGTCAATCCGGGCCCCCGGGCCCAAAATCCGAAACCAATACCAAAATCTGATGACCATGACCTGCTGTATATTCTTAACTTTCAAAACACACTCTACTTAATGTGCAGGCAAAAATCCCAATTTTCCTTTCAAAATTCCAAGTTCAAGTATAGAAATCCATGGGTAATCAAGATATAAAGACAAATTCAAATGAAAATTGCTTACAACCAATGTAATAGTAAATTGCTCTTCGAAATCTCTTCTTCTCAAAGTCTAGAGACAAAATATGAAATAATGTGTCAAGTCTCAAAATTGGCAACTTAAAGATCTGCTCCAGGTAAACCCTTAGCGATCGCGGTCCAAAGCTTCGCGATCGCGAAGCACGAAAATCCTATTTCCCAAATAAACCTCCGCGTTCGCGACCTACCCTACACGAAAACAGAGCTCCCCATCTCTGCCTAGATTTCGAACGTGTCACACTACTCGCGAACACGAACAACAACTCCAGCCAGCCACATCCTCTACGCGAACCTTTGTTTGCAAATACGTAGACCAACTCCTCCATCTTTCAAGATTGCGTCATCATACTCTCGAACACGAAGATAAAAAATAGTTGCCTTAAAATCTACTCCACGATCATGTGCAACCCATCGCAATCATGTGCAACCCATCACGATCGCGATGCATAGCTGAACACCAGAAAGCCAGCAACCTCAAAGTGGCTAAAAATAATCTGAAACCAAAATGAAACTCACCTGAGCCTTTCAGAACCCGCCGAATATGTCCATATACATAATTTAAACTTATATGAAGGCTTAAAATACAAAAATTAACATCAAAACTATGAATCGCCGGAGAAGATCAATCTCTTAAGTTCATAAACTTCCAACTTCAAACCAACGTTTGATTCAAATTTTAACCAATTCAATATGAACCCAAACTTTTCACACAAGTCCCAAATGATATAACGGACCTATTAAATTTTCAGAACAACAGTTTGATCCCGATAGCCTCAAAGTCAACTCCCGATCAAATTTATGAACTTTTCAATTTCTTAAATCGACAACTTTCGACAAATAGAGCCGAAACCTTCTAGGAACATCTAAATTCAAATCCGAGCATACGCTCAAGTCCAAAATTGCCATACGAACCTATTGAAATTATCAAATCTCGATTCCAGGGTCATTTACTCACAATTTAATCCTGATTAACTCTTCAAACTTAAAGCTTCCGAGTTAAGAATTACTCTTCCAAATCAACTCTGACACTCCCGAAAATAAGAATCAACCATAGACGCAAGTCATAATGCATAATGTGAATCTACTCAGCCCTCAAACTGCCAAACTTAGTACTAAAGCTCAAAACGACTGACCGGGTCATTATAATCTAATATTCATTAATTGTTTCAACAGGTACAACTTATTATTACTAGTCTTCGAAGCATAAAGTGTCTCGACTTTATCCCACAAACTTTTAGCATGTGTTTCATTCACAATATACTTTTATATATTATTTTCAATCCAATGTTTAATATAGCTACAAACCTATAAATGCTCAAATTCTCAATCCTCATCAGATAAAGATTCGGGTTTACTAGAAGCAAATACAGGTAAATGCATTTTATTAAATAGATGATTTTCCATCATGCCTTTGCAAATATGGTAATTACTGCCATTTAAACCATCTTGCTCATATTTTCCTCCATCATTCAAATAAAAATATCATCAATCAATATAACCATAAGCTCTGATACTATTGTATTAGGGAAAAGTAAACACAAACAATATGCACGATAAGGTAGCACCAGAATAATATTCAAGTTTAACTTTACCAACCTATTTGAACCAAGAGAGGACAAACAAACTCAAGCACAAACGTATCCAGAAAGTAAGTCTATCAACCAATAAATAAATACGATAAGGCAAAAATAAATCAAACAAACTAGCCACCAAGACTTACTTGAAAAGCCTATTCAATGTGAAGAGTAAATACGACAGGAACAAAGATCCTTAAAGCTCCACTAAATCAATCAACAAGAGTCACGAACGTTCTTTAAATTTGCAATAAAGTAAGTACAAAACCAAGAGCAACAATAGAAACAAAATTGCACCACTTCTTTTTAAGAAATGAGAGAAATCACCCAAAAATGAGCAATTATTCATGCCTTCAAAACCGAAGCTATAGGCCTCCAAATCAATCTCCACCATTAAAATCCAAGAATCAAATATTAAAAATTCTCAGTTTAAATTTTAGCTCGATCCAACAAGAAATAACATGGAAATCGAAGTTTAAGCTTGGTTGCTCTAGGTGATTTTTGTGCAAAAAAATATGCACACTCTCTTTTTGTATGTTGAAAATATTTGTTGTTTCTCAATCTCTCTAATCCCCAATTCAGACCTAAAAGGTCTTTTAATGTATGGGCCAAAAGTAAAAATGGATTGGTCTAAAAGGTACCTTTTAATCCACATGTGAAGGAAAGCCCAAAGAACCCAATATAAAGGAGAAAGATGCACTATAAATCATATTTGAACTCTTCGTTTACGTGGTGAAAGGTGGGATTGACTATTAAGTGACAATTGGACCTCAATATCTAACCATGTGAAAATTAGAAGAAAATATATTTTTCTATTTGTAATTTATTCATAATCTAGTAATATTGTATGTCTCCAAATAGTTATTTCGTTTTATATGCATGCGCTAAAATTAATCCCTAACCATGCAAGCAGTACACATTATTATATAGTATAGTAGTATTTCCATTTCAAGTGTGTGTGAATAAACTAAATTACTTGTAATTCGTAATCAAATGGTTGCAACTTCACTCTAACTCAACCTTTTTATTAATTTGTTTTTCTGTGGAACGAAAAAAGGAAAAAAAATGAATGAACAAGAAAATGTTAATAAAAACAAACCCCTAAAAGTTGAAACTCACAACAAAGACTTTAATAAATTAGTGAGACTTATAGAATAGTAGTGAGAATAACAAGGTTTATCCACTCTTATGTCGAATAAAGGGTAAAGGTTTTTTGTTCCAATTTTATCGGAAAACTTGTCCCTAAACACACACCTCGCCCTTTTAATTTTTTCTGCCAGGTTTTATCTACCTTTCTTTTACTACAAAACCTCCCAACAAGTCGAACTCAACATAAAACCTTAATTTTCAGTCATCGGTAATTTTTCTCCTTCTTAATTCCACCTTTGCTTCTTTTTTATTTTGGATAAGAATCTAAGGTTAATCCGTTTTTCTCTATCTTTTGTCTAAATAAGACAGGTGTCAAGTGTCAACCACCGTCCATACAAGACGAAAAATAAACTTTATCCTTTAACGTTGTAACCGTCACTTAATTGAAGTGTGTTTCTTAAGGTTAATTTATCGTGCAAGTATTAACTCAAATTTTGAACATAAACTATACTATACTATTAACTTAAATGATTTGAATCTAGATCCCATCAGAACTAGAAAGGAATATTCACCAAACAGTTGGAAAGTAAGTAAAATTGGTGAGACATGGAACTAGATATGATCTTTGGTTCAAAACTTGGTTTGATGGGAGAGAAAATCTTGATAAAGTTAAAGAAACTGTCCGTTTTCAGAATGCACATGGTAAATTTTGATGGTTTGGTGTTTTTTTATGAGGTTTCTCTGTGACAAACAGAGGATTTTTGGAATACGTAACTTTCAACATTTTACCTTTCTTCTGAATACAGAAAAAAATTTGGTTGACTTTTAGGTTCTATCCTTATCTTTTGGATCTAAAGTGGGGGTTGCTATTTGCAGAATTTAACGTTCAAAAGCTTCTCTCTTTTTTCCACTTGGGTTCCCTTCTTTAAATTTCAGGGTCCGTTAGATTGGATGTATTTATATTTCTCTTTGTTTACTTTGGTTGATCTGATGTTATGGTACTTGTTTTGGGGGTGGTGGTGGTGTTGGCACTCATGATTTCATTTCTGGTGTTATTCTGTCAGGATTTTGGGCGGTTTTTTTTTAGTTTTTAGTATTCTTTTTTTAAATTTGCAGCCTCGGGAGAAAATGCTCTCTTCGTCTATGAAACCAAAAGGTATAAACAAGTCTTTAAAAGGATTTAAGAAAATTGAGATTCGCTGCCAGGGCGTAAACTAAAATGCATGACACACATCTTTTGCATAAATTTTATTAAAATTAATACGATTGACTAATATGTATTCCAGGGCCGTCTCAACGATGTTGGTGGCCTAAAGCCAACCTCAATCAGAGGCCTAAAACTTTATATAAGAAAATGTAATATATTTTTTATTTTTATTTTTTGTAATGACCGTATACCGACCATCTTGTACGTATCTTGATCATTCATTCATTTACCACTACTTTTATCATTGCAAATATTTAGTAATTCTTCTCACTAAGACCTGCATAATATTTTATAAGAAACAATAATGCCGATTAAGATAAAGTAATATTTTTTATAAATTCTCATAATCTACTAATCTCAATTTTGTACCATAGATAGATGTCAATATAATTTCATATATTTAAAATAGTTAAAGTCTATTTCGAAAAAACAAATGGCATAATTCATTCTTTATAAGAAATAATAAACTCTAAAAGATAACACAAGGGACTTCATTCTTAATTATCAAAGTCGCCATCAAATTATTTATTTTCATATACTACATATTTATTTATTTATTCTCGCATTACTTTTTATGTGAATCTATTTCCTTTTTAGTCTGTTACAAAAAGAATGACCCCTTTCTAAATTTGAAAATAATTTAGCTTAAACATATAATTCTACCCTTAATGAGAAGCTTTTATAGGCATACAAATACTCTGGGCCCCTTTTTAACTTGTTTAGGACCACAAATTTCAAAACTCTTCATATTTTCTTAAACTTCGTGTCCAGTCAAACAAGTTCACATAAATTGAAACAGATGATGTATAAAATTTAACTAATATCTTTTATTAATAATTTTATAGTATGTAATAGTATACAATTTAAAAAATTTGGAACCTTCAATTCTAGAAGGGGCCTAAAGCAATTGCTTTGGTGGCTTCCCCTTGAACCGGCACTAATGTGTATATTATAGGAGTAATAGATAGCATGGTTTGATTGCCTATTTTTTTCTCTAGGTACTGACATAACTAGGAAAATACAACCTTAAATCTGTTGCTAAGTTACGAAATCAATGAACATGCGGCTAATGAATGAATCTTTCTTATTTTGATGCTTATAGAATTATTAGAATACTACTAATATCATCTGACTTTCTTCAAAGTTTGGAACGCTCAATCCAATTAGTCGGAGAATATTATTAAATTGGACATGCTTTAGTCATATTTCATCTGAGTAATTTAAAACACTAAAAAGGAAAATTAAACAACTTCCAAGTAGGGAAGTTTAAAATTCACAACAACAAAAAAAGAAGTAATGCGAGAATAAATAAAATGATAGTTAAAACACAAAATTCAAAGAAAATACCCTGGGTTGGTGACTCAACGTTTTTATCGATGAGCAGTTGATTCGAAAGTTGTTCCACGTGGCAGCATGTACGGCCAACCTGGCAGGGAGGATATGGGCCCACCAGTTGTCGAGTAACCGGGTCTTAAGGTAGTTTCTGAGACAGAAACCTGGTACTGGCAGTGCATCTACGGGGCTTTTACCGTTAGCGCCAGTAACTTGTATAAAGAACTGGGGGTTTAAGACATACATGTGGTGGTTTATTTCTCAGGGTTTTTCTTTGGCCATGAACAACAAACAAAACATTGGATTGTTCATCCTTACATAACTTATGGGGTATATATATATAATTCTCGTGATCTCTTTTTTGTTTCTTCTCAGATTTCTCCGTTGAATTCTCTGCTCATTTCTGATCCTGAATTATATTGTTTCTTTTAAATTCTACGGGAATTTGTCTTTTGACGGGTGATTCTTGGATTTGAATGGAAATTGTGGTGACTTTAGACGTAAATTTGGTTCGTGGGGTTGTTCTTTTTTTGTTTTTGGTTTGTTCTCAAATTCATAAAGTTATGATCTTTGCTTCAGAACTTGGTTTGGTTGGAGAGAAAATCTTGAGAAAGTTGAAAGAAACTATCCGTTTTCAGAATGCACAAGGTAAATTTTGATGGTTTGGTGTGGAATTCTTAACTTTCAACCTTTTACCTTTCCTCTGAATACAGAAAACTTTTTGGTGCACTTTTTGGTTCTATCCTTATCTCTTGGATCTAAAGTGGGGCTGCTATTTGCAGAATTTAACATTCAAAAGCTTCTCTTTGTCCTCGGTAGAAAATGCTCTCTTTGTCCTCTAAACAAAGGATGCACTTTATGGAGTTTATAATATCTAAGAGGGTTCTATGTATTGCAGATTTTCTTTTATTGAACATATTCTTGTCAGATGCATAAGACCAGATTTTGTGACTAAGACCACTGGTTTGATTCATGTATAGCCTTTGTTCCGACTGATCACAAAACATATCATGTTGGAACTTCAGATTTTTATGTTTATTCTATCAGCATTAAGGTTTATATGTTTTCTTGTATTCTTGTTTTGCTGATCTGGTCATGGTTATATCACACTGCAGGTCTTAAACTTGCTTTTCCTTTTTCTCTATTTGTTGGAGAGGAAAACCTTAAATCATTGAGATCTAGCAATTCCAAGTAATTTCTATTGAAGCTAATGTAGAACAGGAAATAGCTTTTACTTTTGTCATTCAATTGCGATAAGGATCCCATTTAATGTCCCTACTTATTTACCTGCTCATTGCATTTTAGATTAGGATTATGACATCATTCAATTTTGTCCTGATCAAGCAGCGAATCATGGTTGAAAGAGGTGTAGTTTGAACTGCGTATTTAAGATGGGAAGCTTTCAGTTACTCAGAAATCTAGCACAACTTAGGGGCTGGCAACCGCTTTAGATATGATTTAAATATATCAGATCTTAATCGATCCTCCCTAATATCTTGGTTGATAATCGGCATTTAAGTATCAATAAACAAAGATTATGATGCTGAGGGGTTGAGTTTGGCATAAAGTTCTGCAGTACAAAGGTGCTAGTTTTGTAGGATTTGTTTCTCTACTGGCATCTGGTGCTTTATCAAACAGTTTCTCTTCTTTTACCTTTTCCCTGAATTAAGAGAATTTCAACTCTAGGATCCTTTTGTTTCACTTTAAATTTTATTTTAAGTATCACTTAATTTATGATTTAACTTAATGTTATTTTTGCTTAAACATCTTGAATTATAATGCTTGTGATTTTGCAGGGATCTTCTTTGTTAGACTATTTGGTGCAGTTGACCAAAAGAGTTGTGTAGCATGAAGTTTTTAGACTGTAAAAAATCTGCTGTTTTTTTGTGTTCGCTGGATATTTCTTGGGATGGTTTCTGAGATATGGTGTCGCAGAAGAGGTTAGACTATGGATTCAATGGCTATCAGGTGCCTCCTATACCTCGAGCTACCAGATCGGCTAGGGTAATCTCACTTTTCAGATCCATTATTTTGCCTTATAAGTGTATTCCTCTGCTATTGAGGCACTTATCCTGATCTTATTTCCCTGGCAATTTTTGTAGAGAAGGGGCACTATTAGGAGGAAAGCTGATGGCGATGGAACGTGTCCCTTTGACTTGTTAGCTACTGTAGCTGGCAAGTTATTGGGGGAGGGAGAGAGCTCGCCTGATTCAACGGGTTCTGCTGGAGGGAAGGAGCAAAATGCGATTGTGAAAGATGAGAAGATAAAAGAAAAATCTTATGCTGAAGGCTGTTATGAGCGGGGGTTCTTCATTTCTGAACTTGTCTCACAAGCTCCAGTTGTAAATCGTTCTTTAAGTGAACTGCCACATGCTCAAAATGATACCATCTCTGGACCTGCATCTGTCACTATGAGTTCTGATTGCTCAGAGAAGTTCCCCTTTGCTAAACAATTTGTAAATGGTGAAAGCAGGGAAGAGGAACATGGAATATATTCAAGTTGTACATTAGACACTGAAAGTGATAAACAGATTAAAATAGAGTTGTCAAATAATGCTAAAGTTTCTACAAGTAAGGCGGCCGCAATTTCCAGTTCAGAGTTCCCTGATGTTTGGGATAAGAAACCTTCAACACTACTTGTTACTTCAGATGATAGTGTAAGATTATCTTTATCTCCGTATCCTGCTCCTTGTAAGTCCTTTCCGGTGATCCAAAATGATGTAAAGTTAGATAATAGAGATGATGACGAAAACTCTGGGTGCACTCAACCAAGCACCCCAAATAAGGCCTCCGGGTCAACACCACGTATACGAGATCGCCCAATTAAGAAGTTACTAGCTTCCAAATATTGGGAAGAAAATCTAAAATCTGACAATGAGGGGCATGCCGATATTGGTAAGTGTTTGTTGTTTCTGCAACCCTTCATATTCACTTGCTCAAGGGTTTGACACGAGGAGGATTTTTCCAGGCGGGAAAACAATGCATGCTTACCACAACAGAAACAGTGCCTACAAGCACCAAAGGTCTCAGAGGGATTTTCCATTCAAGAAAAGAAAGCTCTTCAAATGTGGCTCCTTCTCTAATTCTGATGGTGAGATGAGTACCGATGGAATTTGTAGTTCTCCAACAAGTGACTTGCATGGAAATGCTTCCGGTTATAGTAAATCATCTTCGGGAGGTTTGTTCGCTTCACAGTTTATGCCTTTCATGCAGCAACATGGACATGACTCAGTTTTTACTTGCGTGCATAAATGTGTGTATGTTTCGATCCTTATTGATACTTATTTACCTCTGCATGTCAACTCTGACAGGCGGTGCAGCAGCTGGGACGTCAGTCTTCAATGGAGGTCGTGCATCCTTCAAGCCCAGTGATTCCTGTGGTGAGAGAGCCTCCTTTTGGAGTTATCACGTGAATTCTGTTGTATTCCTTGCTCCGTCATTTGAAGAGGTTCTAATATGGGAATGTTTTCCTTTCACGCAGTTAAGTTTAGAATCAAATCCTTCAGGGTTCCTGAGCTTTTTGTCGAGATTCCAGAAAATGCAACTGTTGGTTCTTTAAAGGCATGTGAAAGCGTTACCTTCAAATATTAATTCACTTTCCTCAATAAGTTTCTATCATCAGTATTCTGCCTTGTGCTACATTTTCTTTTTAGAATGTCAGTTTGGAGAAGCACTATTCATGCTCGTAATATTTTGCAGAGGACCGTGATGGAAGCAGTGACTGCTATACTTGGTGGTGGACTACGTATTGGTGTGGTTTTTCAGGGTAAGAAGGTTAGAGATGATAACAAAACCTTATTGCAGACTGGAATTTCTCATGATTACAAGCTTGATGCTCTGGGCTTTTCGCTGGAGCCCAATCCCATTCAAGATTCTCCACCTCTTGGTCCAGATTGTCGTTCTTGTGTCCTTCCTTGTGATACACCTCAACCACTAACAAGGTATTCTATTTATCGATCTCTGGTGGGTATTAGGACAGTAGCCATTGTTATTATAGAGCTTCTGCTGCTACTTCAGTTTAACAGCAAGTTATATGGCTAAATATATACCTGCGGTTGTTTTGAAATTAGAAATCTGTAACTTCTTCCTACTCTTGGTGGGTCGTTTCTATATTTTCTAGTGTTTTCTATCTTGGCTAGTATTCCTACTTCTTTTGTGGAAATGTGCAAGAGCTTATTGTGTGTTCAATTTTTTGAGCTTTATTTTGGAAACTACATCTTCTTAGAAACATGCTAGAATCAAAAGTAGTCTTGACGACTTTGCACTATACATATATCACCAGGTGCCAATCTCCTGCTATTACTGGCATTCAGCAGGGGAGATCTGATGATCATACAGGAACAAGTTTGAATAATTTTGTTGAAAGTGATCGTGATTCAGCTCCATCTCCTCATTACACAGCATTAGAGAAAATTTCTGCAAATTCAAGAGCATTGGTTCCAGTAACTGCGGTAAATGCAGAAGCCTTGGCCATAGTTCCATTGCGGAAGCCCAAGCGATCTGAGGCCACGCAGCGTCGAATCCGTAGACCTTTTTCTGTTGCGGAAGTGGAAGCACTTGTTCAAGCTGTTGAGAAGCTTGGAACAGGAAGGTATGTTTAGTATAACCATAATTAGTGCTGAAATGAGCTATGCTGTGTATGGGATTCTAGAATATTATTGACTTTTATTATAAATAAGGGTATTTCTTCACAAAAGAGCACCAATTGAGTGCTATGTATCTGTACAGCGAGTTACATTTCCTGGGATCTTAAAAAAATTCATAAATCTATCAAATTTCATTAACATCTTCACCCAAACTGCCCCACCCCCACCACACTTCCCCAACCAGGGCTTTTGTTAAGTGATAATGAAGTACAACGTGGGCGTGGATGCAGACTTCTGATTTGTTTTTTCAGTTTTTCAGTTATTGTTTTGTTGTTTGGCAGATGGCGTGATGTGAAACTGCGGGCTTTTGATAATGCCAAACATAGAACTTATGTTGATTTGAAGGTATAACATTTGTCACAGTCTCTTGCTATTTAACATCGCACTATCCACAGCCGATTGTTGTCTTGCTTGCCGGGATCTCTCTTCCCATTTCGACTTTTATGCTTTGCTTTCTTAATTATCTAGATGGCTATTAATACCTAGAGTTTGACTGCATTCTTAGATTCAATCTTATTTCATCTTGCTATTATTCCTACTTGTTGCAATAACATTTTCTTTTTAAGTCGTTCTCTAGCCGAGGGTCAATCGAAACAGCCTCTCTGCCCTCTCAGGGGTAGGTGTAAGGCTGCGTACATCTTACCCTTCCTAGACCCCACTTGTGGGAAACTGTTGGGTTTGTTGTTGTTGTTGTTTCTTAATTATCTAGTTCATTCTTGGCATGAATAATTTTACAATATGAGGAGTCTTATCCATCTGTTGCTTCTTCAAGCAGCTAAGAAATCATTTGGTTTTTAAAAGTGGCGTGCTTTCATGCATGTTGTATGCAATTTCTTTTACATCTCCAATACTTAACAAAATCTTCTGTGAATGACCTGGAAAGAAGAAAGAAAATAGTCATGAGCCATTCTTTTGAATCTTGATACACACATATTGAGTTTAATTGACGGATGTTTAGGACAAATGGAAAACTCTGGTGCACACGGCAAGAATATCTCCTCAGCAAAGGAGGGGCGAGCCCGTGCCACAGGAGCTCTTGGACAGGGTCCTCACCGCCCATGCTTACTGGTCCCAACAGCAAGCCAAGCAACAGATGAAACAGCCAACGGAGACTTACCTTCTGCTCTAGGAACACGTCGTGAAAATGGCTGCACGACGGGCCGGGACTGAAGAAGAGGTTTCCTTATTTTTTGTCAGTGTAAAATATCTTATGTTTAAAAAGTATACCAGGGAAAGTTAATTAGTTAGTACTATATAATATAGTTCCTTGCATGGAGCTGGCTCTTTGTAAATGTTTGATAGAATAAAGTGATATGCTAACAGAAATTTTTTTTGTGCCAAGAATTTGGCATTAAAGAAATTCATTCTGGGGTAAGGGTATTGTACTTTTGTAGTTAAATCGTTCAATAGAGAAAAGGCAAAAGGGAAATGTGTTGTTCCCTATTTGATTGTAAAACTTACTAGTTCCTTATCAATTTCAATTTTAAGATTATAGATAGGTTCATCTTGTGTACTAGTAATATTGCTTATCTTTCTTTATTCAGTTTTGATTATGCTAATATTTTAACTACGATACAATGAATCAAGTAGTAGTACTTATTTCTGAAATTAATTTATATAACAAGACAGGTAACCACAGATGTGATTATTAGGGGTCCCATGGACTCATCACCATGCAAAGTTATCACTGTCGAGTCAAAAGATCAATCAAGGAAACCTCGACTGAAACTTCGAGTTTATATTTTTACTCATTTCTGTTATGTGGATGAGGTTTTCAAATACGAATCCACATGAATAAAGCATATTTTAATTAATTAATTTGGTCAAATCCTTTTTGAGTGTCTCTTAATTTTCTATATTTGTCCGACTAAATATTGATATGTTATTTGACCAGAAGTAGCATAAGATTCCCCATATGGCCCAGGCGCGATATAGACTATAGTACATAATCCTTGGGAGTGTGTCTTATAAATATAGTAGTACATTAGTAGTACTATAACTTTGTGTGAGTGAAGCCGGAACCTAATTGTTGTCTTTTTGGACAAAAGTTACCTTAATGAGTGTAAAAAATAAGAAGTTACTTTTCTATATATAACGCCGAAATTCTCCGCGCTATACCTTAACGGTAACTTTTGCCGTTAAGGTATAGCGCGGAGAATTCATGCGTTATACATGTTTAGCGCCGGAAATTTGTGCGCTATACCTGGACGATTTGACTGTCAGGTATAGCGCATGGAATTAAAACGCTATACCTGTGTAGCGTATAGAAACACCGCGTTATAACTGTTTATGGGCCCAACAATAAGTTAACTGACATAATAATAATTCAAATGTGTATAGCGCACATTAAAAGAGCACTATACATCAACAATTTCAGTCCCCCCCCCCCCCCCCCCCC